>CAKAKR010063102.1:0-31934 GCA_916700685.1 Adelosebastes latens
AATAAAAATGGAATATTGTATATCTCACCTTTCCATTCTAATGGCCTCCGTTCGGCGAAGTTTCTCTTCCCAAGTCTCATTGAGTTCAGCAATGATTTTCTCTGTTTCCTGACATTTCAGAACACAGTGGTAATTAAAGGCATTCATTTCAAGGACAGGTCTGGTGTTCTATATTTTTGTTTTTGTCAACAAATCTCATGAAAAGACCAAAACAGACAATGAATCGATCCCACTAACAAGCAATGTGTAGCTAAAGCCTGATATATCTTCTCCCTCTGTGCCATAGAGCTCCATTGTTGTCCAAAGACTATTAAAAACACATCAATGAACTACACTGTTGCAGTGGTTGACTTGCTCCTTAATTAAGATGAACGAGGGCACAATAGTTTATTCGTGTCATGCATGGTTCTGCCGTCATTAATACTCACTAGAGCACCGAATCCATGACTGAAGATAGTCCTCAACAAATGCACAATTTACTCCTGTTTGAGTAACGTTTGGTAAAAACTGCAGTGAGCCCACTGTATTTGATCTTTCTCCTGTCACTTAATGCCATCCCTCTACTATCCATTCTCTAATACAGGTAAAAAATGCTCCCAAAATACTCAAAGGATTTATGACTTCAGTGGGAAGAAATGGGTCAGTCAGGGGAAGTCAGATGGTATAGAGTGCTACAGGAATGAGTCCTAAAACCAGGAAATGAGTTAGCATTTTCGCACTGCCGATTACTAATAAGTGGCTAAATGAGACTACTAAACGTCATCACGCCGACTCGTCCACCTTTACAGCCTCGTTGTGTATACTCGCACTCATGTGACCGTGGTGTAGTACGTTTTCCAGTCTACTGTTAGCTTTTTACTTCTGGCGATTGCATTTACATTTCAAAAATTATAAAAGTGGTGTTCATTTGTGGAGAATATCCTACAGAACAAAACGTGTAAGTATCATAAACGTGTTTTATGCCACAGAGTTTATTTTCTGCAATAATCCAAAACCCAATGGAAAAATCCCTTTGGCTTTTTGTTGAGGGAACCCAGTGCGATTCTAACTTCCTGGTTGGCCTACAAAAATACGTCATCCATGCACCACTCTATAGAGTGACTGACTAATTGTTAGTTTTGGTCATTTCATGAGATTTGTCGACAATAGCAAAAACATAGAATATTGCACTTCAGCTACTGAGAAGGTTATGAGTCAAATGCTTAGTGAGGACACTGACGATTTATCTGCATATGATCTGACAATATACAGCATTGGGAATATCCAATATGTACTTGCAGTACAACTATACTGTGTGGGTTTAAAGACAAACTGTACAGTATATTATCCAGTGTTCACCTTCAGCCTCTCGATGGCCTCTTCGCTGCCCGGGCTGAACATGATGCGGTCATGGAGACTGGCGATGGATCCGGCACGGCTGGACAAGGCTGAGAGAGACGGAGAGGGACTCATCCCCGTCATGGCATTGGTCACTGTGGAGAGATCATCCCTTTGATTCACAGCTTGGCCTTTATTGTTATTGTTCTTGTGATCGGATAGGTCTGTCGGGGGGTGGGAGGGGGCGCCGGGTGTGTACAGGAAGTGGGTTGGGGGGTAATCGATAATAGGGAATAAAGAAATAGAAAAATGCAAACAGAGAAGGAAGAGAAGAGAAGGGAGAATAGAAAAAGAAAAAGAAAAAGAAAGAAGATATGTGGCTTGAAACAAATCTAACTCACAGAGAGAAATTTCAACTGCTGGTATACAAGCGAGGGCAGCAACAGCAGAAAGCCACGCGCAGAGAAGGACAACTTAAAGGATGCAACAAGGAGGCCATCCAGCAATGACCAAAGAAAATGCAGCTATTATACAAATACTTCAAGCAGAGCGTCAAAAGCAGGAACATTCAAAAACAAGAAAATATAAAATTGCCATATTGTTCATCTGTCATTTCAGATATAAAAACTAGCACGAGTATAATCATATTAAAACCAATCAAGCAAAAGCAAAATGAGTCATCGTGTACGGAAAATAAAATATAAAAATAATGACTCATTTGTAATAAGGTCATATTTCCTGCCAAGAACAGTGGAAGCCAGAACTCCCAATTAAGATTGTTATCTAAAAGCAGCAAGATGCATCTAATGCTCACTGTACTTCTCTAAACTTAGAAATGTCAAACAAATTACTGAAAGCAGAAATCCATTTCTCTGGCAGAGACTCAGCCACAGTGGTAAGTTTGTTTGGATATCCTTGAAACCTCAGCCTTCATTGGACATTTACTTTTTAATCAAAATGTGTATAATTTCTGTTCATTAAACCGGATTTCACATCATGTTCCCTGTTTTCTGTTCAGTGCCTGAGGCCTTCTGATAGATTCTACAAAGTAAAGAATATCAAGCCTGCAGCGGCTGCTATGGCAACACAGAGCAATAAATGGGAATGGGAAAGTGTGTCACACCCATCCATCTGGACGGGCTGTTGCCCGCCAAGATGGATCACATAATATCACCTCCTCAGTAAAGTTAATGAAGTCATGTATTATAGAAATACAGTAAAAATTGATGCCATAAAATGAGATGACTACATCAAAGATTCAGTATTATGTAAGTGATTATACGGTCACTGTGACTGAAGGCTGCATCATCATCTACGGCTGCCAACAGGGGGCGATAGAGTCAGACAGACCCTGCCAGGGGAATGGGAAGCTACAGTTTCTACATCGGGGAAATCATAGATGTCTCTTTATGGTACATAATCTTCCTTATTGTATATCTCCTGCTTTGTTGCTTCATGAACAATTAAGCTCTGTCCAAACAATGCCACAGCCACAAAGCCATACACTGATCCCTACAGCACCATGACATGGCACATTTAGCCCATCAGGACCTGAAGATTTGAGCCGAAATGACAAAGCTTGAAAATCACCCTCAGACCTGGACTGCGTGTTGTTTGTATTGCATTAACATTTGTATTTCAGTGCAACTCGACTAAAACATTATGATACATTTTTTATGATATTGTGGTGCTGCAGAGAACACAGAAAAAAAAGCTACGATTTACGGTCACATTAAGCACCGGTGATATTAAGCTGCCACAAGAGCAAAAGCAATAGCCAGAAAACATACATTTCAAACCCGCTATGTCAGCACCAGACGCTCGATATGCTGGGAGAAGAGAAGATAAAGAGTGACAGAGAGAGAGAGAGAAAGAAACAGTGTAACATCTTGAGATAAAAATGTTCATGGATTTTGACATTCACTTATTGTTTCCTGGGAAAAATACATTTTTGTGACAAAGTTGAAGATGTATGGAAGCCCTGAGAGGCAAGTGAGAAAAAAATTCTGTTGATCTATTTTCTAATTGTCTGATCTAAATTGTTTTCTCTCCTGTGTTGATGACTTAAGAATAGGTGAGAAAAAAAACATTTTGCCAGGATAATCTTTATAAAGGTTCCTTAATTTTAAAAAAGCAGTTACTTTTTTTCATCTGTGAAAAAGGACTAAAAGCATTCATGTTTTCTTCCAGATAATTTCTCCATGCACTCTAAACACAAGGTAGATATTTTGTCTGTTAGTAAGTTATGTAAATTAAAACTCACCTGGTAGAAAAATTATTCTGACAAAAAAACAAAATCACCTGCTAAATCTTTTTGCCCCACCTGTTTTCACAGATGAAAAAGAAATTAAGGAATTTAGAAAAAATACTCTGGCAAAACTATTGTTTTTTTCACCTGGCAAACCTTTTTTCTCCACCTGTTTATCAGATGAATTTTTTTTTTAAAAACTTAGAATATCCTGGATAAACCTTTTCACCTGGAGAAAAAAAGCAATTTAGATCAGACTTAGAAAGTGGATCACCAGATGTTTTTTCTCACTTGCCTCTCAGGGCTTCCGTAAAGATAGAATCTTTTCATTAGACCCTCTGCACCTGGTAAAGGCCCACAATTTTAAACTCCACACCTCCAGTTTGTAACACAGACTTTCTATGATATGCAAATGTTGAGCTAATGCTTGAAACCCTGCCCACACTATCTCTGGTCCACAACATGGGAGTAAACTGCACTTTGCCAATTCTGGTCCCATTGGCAGTCTAAAGAGAATCAGTATCTGTTTATCTCCATTGACGTCTTCCCATTGATTTTCTGCACTGGCTCTTAATTTGCTTTGTGTTCTATCTGAACACACATCAGCACACACAATGTTTGTGAGCACAGGGAGAATAAAAGCAGTGCAGTGCTTGTGAGGGGAGCTGTGTGGGCTGAGGTGAGACAGACAGTGTATCATTGAGAATAGTGTGCACGCTGACAAAAGGATCAGAAACCATTACAAAACGTTTAGAGATAACACTAATGGTCACATAAACCTGATAAATGATCCCTTACTCTCAATGATGTCACCCAGGCCCTGGGCGTAGAGGAGGTCTCTCAGGCGAGACACCTCCTCCTTCAGCTCGCGCACCAATCGGTTGCTGGGATCCTCGTTGATCACGGCGTTACAGCGAATCTGTTTGGCGCGGTCTGCGTACCTGTGGGCATAAGGGAGGGATCACTGAGATGAAGGAGGAGACACACACACCTTCACAATCCCCCTGACACCACACGTCCACATTATTCTGCAGCCTGGCACTGCAGCTGCAAGGCGTGAAGGGTATTTGAAGTGTGAAACTGATGCAAGCCACTGAGGGAAACGTGTATTACGCAACACTTTGGTCTCACTGGCATCAGTGTCCCTCAGAGCCACATTCAGCAGCTGTGTGGGAGGGAAAAGATGCAGCAGAAAATGTGTTCTCTACCTGAGTGTGCTGAGGGTCTCGTCGTAGTTGATGTCAGCTGGACTCAGGGCAGCTATCATCGCAGTACGAGAATTCCCCCCTGACACAATGAAGACCAACATTTCAGTTTCAGTTTGTCGAGAACTTATGGATCAGTAAGAGCAAAGAAATATTGTGTTTATACCCAAATTTTCTCTCAGTAGCCAGGTCAAAACTGAATCTCTGTAGGGGATGTGGCATTCCACCTTCTTCTTCTTTTTATTCTGTTTATCAAATTAAAACACAAAATCAATGTATTTATTGGCATTTGGGTTATGAATACATGAATTAATAATTTAATATATTCAATAAATTACCTTATTCGACCCAGAGTCCTAAAATGAATTAGACAGTAAAATTAACATGTTAGTCTTTTGTAACATCTGCTTTATCTTACAATGTACAATACGCAGGTATACTGTAATACGTACCACTTCTGCCAAAGCAGAGATGACTTTCCCCAGTGTAGTTAGAGATTTGTTGATATTTGCTCCTTCCTGTGACAGAGCAGGAAGCAGAGAATGATATTTACATGGATTAACTGCTTTAATATGGATTTCGTCATAGTGATTGTTTCCCATGTAGGCAAGGATTTGTGTTTCTGTGTTTGAATATCCAAAATGCATTTCAGGGAAACATGTCACCTTCAGCCTGGTCCCACTGGCTCCAGTGGAATCTGCCCTCTCGCTGCCAGCCAGATCCACCAAACTTATTTTGCTGACCTGCAACAGAACATCCAATAAATAAACTACAACACATTAGCTGCCTACAAAAAAGCTAAAGCTATTCATCTTTATTCCAGAGACGGGTCTCATTAAAAAAACATCTTCACCATGTTACCTTATAATTACAGTACGACCTTCAAGCAGTCATTGATTTCCAATTTAGGACAAGATTTACATGTAAATCGGTGTCATCAATCAGCTGATAGATAAGCAGAGGCAGCAGCTCAATGTTAAACAAATTCAGTCTGGATGGGATAAAACTCGACCTTCTCAGAAGTGTTATCAGTCTCAGCGTCGAGGCGTTTCTGAGTGAATATGATGTTGAAGACGGCGTGTGAGCGGCTGCTTGTCTCATTCATGTTGGTGGCGGCCACAGTCCTGTAGACACAGAGAAGACATTTTTATCAGTTTGTGCAACAAGCATTTGCATTTGCTCCACATTTGTCCAACAAGGAGGATGTGTCTCTTCACTATGACAGAGTAAATTACTCATCCTGCTATTTCTATTGTAGGTCCGACAAACATAATAAAGAAACAGAATTGAAAATGCAAATAGGTATAAGATATATAAATAATCAACTGAACCTTAGTAAACATTATAAAGAGCTTTATTTTTTTGAGTGTCAGCACAGCTATAACTTTCATCTCCTCCACTTGATCAGAAATATCTTTTATGTATTTGCGATGTTTGATTCATGCCTTAAAGGGACAGTGTGTAGGATTTGGCGGCATCTAGTGGTGTGGTTGCAGATTGCAACTAACTGGGTACCCCTTCGCTCACTCCTCCCTTTCCAAGACTGCGGTAACGTGAGCCGCCGAGTAGGGCTGGACGATATGGCTTATAAATAATATTTTGATATTTTCAGGCTGTATCGCGATATACGATATATATCGGACGAATAACTGATAAATTATTGAGAACTATTCAATTTTGACTGAGTGTTTCTATTTTAACCGGCGCAGCTTTTCTAGCCTTTACGCCACTGGTTTAGCAGCCCAAGAAACTCACAGACCAACTGCATGCATTGTAAATCCTCTCACATGATGCGACTCAGCCAATCAAATCTGTGCATTCCGATAAAAGTAGACAGCAAAAACAGCTTTTTATCCAGAATGGACAGACTCTTACATGTTTATTCTTCCCACGGGCAGTTTAAAACCAGTATGCTATGTCTTATATATTCAGAGACCGTGGCGATTATTAAAAGCGGTAACGTCTCTTTCGAAGTGGAGGCTGGCATCTTCCATCACCATGTCCAACCTCAACACGTATAAACTTGTGTTGATGCTTCGCTTCTTTTGTTCTCTCTCTGTTCCTTGCTTCCCTCCAGATACAAAAACACACGCCTCATACGAACATCCATGCTCACACGCCACACACACTCGCCCAGGAGAGGAATCTGTGAGAGGGAGAGCCGCGGCTGAAGCGAAACACCAAAACGGGTCTCAGCCCGGCCGACAGCTTAAAAAAATGGCAATTAATATTTATACACAACGATGGCGATATAGTAATTTACTACACCCCACGCAGAACAAGCCGCAATACATCAAGTTCAATATATCGCCCACCCCAAACGCCAAGTACAAAACTGTGGTAATGCTGTTCGGCTCGCTCAGAGGCCATCCTTACCATAATAACACTACTTTAGGAGCAACGGAAGTCAGACGGCGGCTGGCGGTACCACCGTTTTGCACTCTGTGGCTCACATTACTGCAGTTCAACAAGCATGTCAGAGAACTACGGTGGCCTTCAGGTAACATAAAAACGTAAAAGGCTCTCTCTAGAGCCAGTGTTTGGTTTGTCTGTTCTGGGCTACTGTAGAAACACGGCAGAGTAACACGGTGGACTCCAGCTAATGAAGCTAACGAAAACACAATGATTCTTAGTTTCAGGTGATTATACACTAATGAAAACATAGTTATGAATTCCATTTCTGCTAATAGATCCCCTGAAATGCTACACACTGACCCTTTAACAGATCTAAAATTAGTTTAACTATGCAAAATATTGTCTGGCAAAAAACAAAAATGGTATAGACTATATGCAAAGTAAGGGCCTGAATGAATTAACAGCTCCATTACCTGGCCTTGTTGCCGGAGTCCATCAGGTCCTGGATGTCATTGTAGGAGGTGACTGCAAGCTTAGACAGGTCCTCCACATAGGGTCCCATCAGAGGATGCTCTCGAACACGCAGGTTCCCTTTATTTTTGGGGTTCAGTAAATCCCGCACACGCTCACAGTAGATTTCCATGTAGCTTACCTGTTCAGATTCACAATGTTAGCTTCAACATTCATAACAGGTGGCAGGTTAAGCACATACAGTCTACCTGAATTTGTAATCATTGCATTAGTAGTGTTTGTGTCTACATGCCCAGGGACTGCAGATGGAAATAAGCTTGTACATCTCTTCTCTTTGTGTGAGATTCATAATTTCTGTACATAAACTAAGCAGAGGGCATTGAATGCTTACCTCCACAGAATAAGACTTGCTGTTGTCTGCATTGTCATTGAACTTAGTGAAAAGATCTTCACACAGCTGGAAGGAGAAAAACAAGAACATTATTCCTACAATTGTTGCATCTGAGACAATCAAACTCATCTTTCCTTTGATTTACTATCAGCACTGGTCGAGTCATCACAATAATCCGCACCAGGGGAATGATCCCTTGTTGATCCTTGACATCCTGCTTCCCCATCATGGTGTAGGACTTGCCAGCGCCAGTCTGCCCATAAGCAAAGATGCAGACGTTGTATCCCTCGAAGGCGTGCTGCAACATTTCTACTCCGATGTCTTTGTACACTTGCATCTGAGAGGCATAATTGATGTCCTCTGGCTGTGGACAGAGATCAATAATCAGCTACTTAAATCTTAAAACGCAACATAAAGCAATCCACAGTGATTCAAATGTTTGTGTTTGTTGGGGTGTCTGTACAACATTTGCGCTGTGGGGGTGCAGAAAGAGTTACCGTTGTGTGGGACCAGTAGGAGTAATCAAAGTTGAAGCTCTTGTTGTCTTTGAGCTGCTTGGGGTTGACGATGGCTGAAAGACAGGACAAGGAACACTGGTCAGAGGGAGGGTGAGAGACGCCCACGTTGAAACTGTATCTGAGCTGTGTCGGTGTCATGTTGTGCTAATAGAACTAGAAAAGCCTTGGTCGCCTCCTGTTTCTGTACCAAACAGTCATGTAGTGTTTAGGCCTCTGCACTAAAGTAAAGCATTAAACTGCAGATGGGACAAGAAACCGGCAGTTTTGGCAAGTTTTTGGAAGATGAACAGAGAATCCTGAGAAAACATTTCCCCCCACTGAAGGTGGTAGCATGGACTGAAATACATACATCCTGTTATATCAGTTGCCATCAGCTTCTTATATTGGTGTCGTTGCAAAAAAATGCAAAATGCCCTTTAAACTTAATCACAGTCTCTTTGCCCACATTAGAGAAATGAATCTACAGGATTGTACAAACAGTTATTGCTTTTAAACACTGAATAAATCAGTAGAAAATACAATCTAATACAAACTTGTTACTGTATGTGAGCATCTGACAGACTAAATATCATGCACATGAAAAAAACAACATTAAAACATTTCAGAATAGCCCTGCTGGTGGCCCTGTGAGGCTGAAGCACAAATTACACACCAAAACACTACATTGTTGGATAAAAAAGATACTATTTTGCTATGCTTAATTCCTACTTTCCAATGTAGAGTTTGGCCTGATGGCGGTGCCAGATTAAAAGGCCATGTTGTTCCCTACCAGGTTTCTCTATCTACCTGTGGCCATTTTAGGACTCAGCTCGTCAGGCTCAGCTCATCTTTCAACAGTGTCAGTCTGAAACACCCATCAGCCCTGAACTGCATTTCATCAGTCTCAGTTATCTCTTGTTAGCCTTAAACAAACTGAAAAACGTTACCATAGTAAATCTATTCCAGACTGTCAGAGAAACGCATTAAGGTATTTGTATGTCCACCAACTGTACTGTAAGTTACATGTGTCTGTTTAGCAAACAGGAAAATACCTTTTCCCATTATATATTAATAACTTTAAAAGGGATGTCATGAGAACCAATACTTCAGTACCAAGTCGATGCCAAATTTCTGAAAATGTGACGGTACTTGTTTTTCTACAGTAGCGCAGTTACCATAGGTACTGGGGATAAGGGCTCAAGACTAACAGGGTTCTGTCATCCCGGGGACGACAGAAAGATTTCCCTGATAAGGCTACAATGTGAACAACAAATCTGTGTTGAAATTGGCAGGAGGCGGCACGGTCCTAATTGGCTAAATAACGGAGCTAACAGCTAACGTATGGAGGTTGCATTCAGATATATTATGATGCATTCAAGCTCTATTCAGTAAAAATGAGTATTGGGCGAAGGTAAATTTGTTATCATGATGTGTTCAAATGGAATCTTGTAAAATTTAATTTTGGCGAAAAACTTGAGGCGGATCATCAGGGATTAATAATAAATGAGCAAAACCAGTATGTTAACGATATTAAAGGAGTGTATGTTGAAGTACATAGGATTTATGGTTTTGTTTTTGTTTTTTACCGTGGTATGGAATTGGGTATCGAGACTCGTAAAATTTCTCTGGTATTGGTATCGAATACTACATTTCTGGTATTGTGACATCCCTATTAAATTATCATTATTACAATTATTAGTCTTATTGATTTTTGATGGTCAATGCTTTTAGCTTTTAAGTCACAGAGAATCCCAGTCTAACATTGTGGTCTGGTAGATTTACATCCCCAGGACGATGATGACTCTGATCAAATCACTTCCTACTGATACAGTATCTGATCTAACTTGATATTAGATATGTCTGCTCCGTGACCCTCAACCAACTACATGTAGCTACTCATTCACTTCATGATGATGACATACATCTTGTTCTGGTTCACTTCATTTCTTAGTTATGTTATTATGTTAACCCATTGTATTCTGAAGTTCCTCGGCTTTATGGTGAAGTGTAGCTTATAGGGCTAGTTTGCAGCTAATTAAGCTGTGTATGTGCAGTATATGCATCTGGAAAGGTTACGCAATATCACGAATCAAACAAAAACAGTGCTTAAAAGAAAAAACACATAACTCTTTTGATATATTAATTATTCATATTTCATAAGTTCTTTCTTGTCTAAATGTTTAACTTCAGAAATAATGTGTTTTATCCGACAACAGAAAATAGAGCCACGTGAAAGAATAATATTCTCAAAAGAAATCAAAAAGCAATTAGAGTTCAATAGAAAAATGCTTCAGAAACAAATATAGCCTGTGTGATGTGTTCATTGTCATGATTTAGAGACATTTTACAATTATGATTCACATCGTGTTTAAGTGAACAGACAAAATATCAGATACATAAATGCAAATTGCTCGTTTTTTCTAGAGGCATATATCAGACTGAAGTAAAGACATCAAGGGGTATTTGTGTGGATACTGCAGCACATGGTAGCGTGCCCACACAAGAACAATATATCAGGTGTGGTCTGGTGATGCCCACTATGACAATGCTTCCTCCCTGCTCCCACAGCTCCAGACACCATTTTCTCTGCTAATGCAGATGCGGTCGATAATAGAGGAAAAGGCCCAGGGCTAAGTACACTCTCAAGTAAGTGTACACACTGTTATTTCCTTTCTACGCTGCTACTGTGTTTCCGACTATGAAATATAGGCCAGTGTGGCTGACGTGGGTTTCCGGTTTCAGGCCCATGACAAAGACATGAGGCCTCGTTTACTGGGCATAACGTGACCACCAGGTACCCTGGAAGATGGCCAAATATGTATATGCACTACAGTTGGCACACAGAGTGCCCTCTTTCATATTTATCTGAATTCTGCAATTATGATTGTCATAAAATACATGAGGTTTGCTGCTAAACCACAGCCACAAAATCAATTTCATTAATTAGCTAGAAATGTTTTCCATACTGCTCATTTCCTCTGCAGTCTCCTGCCACAAATGGTCCTCTACAGTAATGTGTCATGACATCAGAGACATCATGACATCACTCGAAATTCCAGTAAGACCTAAATACATACCCTTATATATATATATGTACTGTATATACTGTATAAAGTCAGTGTTTTTACCAGGTAAACCAATCAATTTCTTTCCTGTTGTCACTTCATGTCAGCTTGAGTGTACACAGTATATATATACTGTATATATATATATATATATATATACATACATACTGTATATATATATATATACACATATATTGTATATATATATACACACACACACATACTGTACATACATACTCAAGCTGACACGAGGAGACAACAGGAAGGAAACTGATTGGTTTTCCTGGTAAATAACACTGACCTTGTTCTATAAATTGTTCATTTATAAAAGGAGACATTTACCAGATCTCTAAAATGCAAAATATATTAGGATCCGACTATTCCCAGAAGCAGAATCTCTGCAGTACGACTTCCTCTTGTTGCTTACTCATCTCTGATTGCAGTATGATTCATACACCCCCCGTTCTCCAGCACCGGAAAGAAAAGCGCCTCGCTCTCAGATAAGGTAATTACTTTAGAGTGGCAGTGATTGGCAGAATATATGAGTGTTACAGGGAGGCATTGGGCAGGGCTGCCTATTTTAATTGCATCCAGTAGCTTGGGTGACGCTCTCAGTGGTCACAGCTTGTGTCAGAGTAATCTCCACCTGAGGCCAGTTTTAGCAGCGTTTTGAGCACACAGAGCACGTCTCCCATCTTCATCATACTCCTCTTTACTACCTGTCTTCTATTTTTACGATGGAAACGCTTTTTAATCACAAGGTGTTGGTTTTATAGATGACGCCAGTTCTGGAAGTCATGTCATGGGGGGTAAACGTAATTAGACGGGATACAATAGCAACTCATTTCTCTTCTGGTGTTGACTGTGCTCACAAACCAGAAGTGGTCTGGAGTGTACGCACGTATCCACAATATGTCCTCTTTTAGCAGCGTAATGTTTACACATACTGACTTCTACTAGTGAGTTTAAGTGTACATCACTGATATTCACACTTATTTGTACACCACACAAATCACATCTTTGAAAGAGAGAAACAATAAGTAGGAAACATTAATATGAGCTATATGTAATTTTCTATTTTCAAGAGCCAACTTCCCAAATTCTGATTTTAATGCATAATAATTCACCATTAAACCATTTAAAATGGATGGAGACATGCTCTATTGTTCACCACTTATTTGACACTGGTTAAGTATCTTGCAGTCTGTTCATTAGTAAATTATTTTCTATTATACAGTCCTTGATTAAGAATGGTTTTGTAAATAATTGTTAGCTGTCCATTAATTGGAAGTTATTTTGTTCCTTCATGGCTGCAACTAACTTTAATTTTTATTATCAAATAATCTGCCAATTATTTCTTTGACTGACTAATCGTTTAGTTATTAAAATGTCAGAAAATCACAATTTTCCACAACCCATGTTGACATGATAAAATGTCTTGGTCAGTCATCCAAAACCCCAAACTACAAATTTTAATATAACAAAATATTATATTCACATTTAAAAAGCTGGTGCCAGTTTTTTTATATTTTGATATATTTGCTTAAAAATTATTTCAAATGATTTGATGATCAAAATAGTTTTCCTATATGATAATGTAACAATTGAGCAGCTGTTTTTTTTCACACTGATGACTTTTTTTAAATGCTTAAACCATTTTACTGTAAATACTTTCAAATACAGGGTACCATTTCACCACTGCTCAAAAATTGTGTATTACAAAGCGATAGTTACACTGAATATTATATTTATACATAGTACATTACTTATTACAAAGGGATATTTCCATCTTTATTTTTAAGATCTATATCTTACTTTGAAGATACTGTACGGTATGTTTTGACACCATATCTGTGATTTAAATTCCCAGAAATTTGTTTTAGAAATTGAAAATAAATATACTGTATATTTTGATGTATCCCTAAATGAAAAAAGTGTGCACTTTATTTTCAGCAGGTGTGATGTTTAGTATACTAGTATATAATCTAGTTAAACTTTAAGATCTTTATTGTCATGTGCACAACAATTACAGAGATGCAGTCGTTGGCAATGAAAATCTTGGATCTCAGGCTCCCTCCAACAATGCTCATTAAATATGTATAAAAATAAAATCACATAAGTAAGAAAATTTGAAATCTAAGACATAAAAAGTGCAGAAGGTAAAATATACGGATAAAATATACAATAGTAAAACATAAAATATAAATTTGTTGTAGACAGGTGTACAGTAATGAATAAACTAAATGTAAACAGGACTGTAATAAATGTAAATGCGTAATGAGAAGTAATAAATATATACAGATACACTGTAAAACCATAAAAAATATATACTGTATATAGTATATACAATAACAGTATAGTAGTATTTTGTAAAACTACACCACTGCTCGTGGTTATCACTGTCACATCATTTTTCCTAATTATAGTGGTGATTGTCTGCTCCAGTTTAATTTTAGGTATTATACATCATATTTTCTGTATCCTAATATGGCAAATTCCACGTTTGTCTTCATAATTGTGACTGAGTGATGCTGGTCAGACTATCACGGGTGACCTGCCCCAGTCAATAGGGGAGGAAATGTGTCTGCGTCAGCAGGTCTGGCTGAGGGGATGTGAACCCACTGACAGAGGCTGGAGGAGAGCCACGTAGATGCTATATTCAGCAGCAGCAGCAGCAGCAGCAACAGCAACAGCAGCACTGGCTGTAGGTGACATGTTGTCTGCTGCTTTATGTTGGACTTCTATCACAGTTTATAAAGCCTAAGACACAAAGCTTACCAAGAGGCACTGTGTCTATACCAAATCTAGCATGATGGAGTAGTAAACATTATGCTAATGAGGTATTTAAGTTGGTTAAGTATACACAGAGATATTCTGAGTCCATTGGTGAAATTTCTTACAAGTTTATACGTTTTTTGCTGAAATATAAATATAAATCTATCCACCAAGTATATGCCCCCAATACGCCTTCTAAAGAGAGGCCTATTTTCCTTCAGGTCTGTCCCCTGCATCTTAATTAAGGTCAGCGTGGGAGGGAAGATCTCTCCAACAAGATTACTGCCATTCTCCTGCTTTGTGGGAACTGGGGTATTGACCCACACATGAGTGTCAGAGAGCACAAAGCAGAGGCAGTGTGAGACACACACACACAAAAACCCCACTCCTTCTTCTTCTTTTCCTCAGCCCAGACTACAAAAAGACAAGGGGGCATTTATACCCTGCCTCTGTACCCCCTCCAGACAACCAATGACATCAGTCTGCTCACATCCTCCAGTCCACATCCAGAGCCATTGACTCGGTTTGGAAGAGAACAATCTGCTCTGCTGAAAGACCTGCAGTCTCACTGAAAGCAGCTTTGTGCTGTGTGTGGGTCTTACCAGCAAAACGTTTTCTAATACTGTTGACATATTAATAAAAAAAATCTGGATTTTGAGGTAGATTAACAGAAACGTGACTTAGGCCTCACTAAAATCTGTTCATACAGACCTACTTTTGTCTGTTAAATTATCAGCGTGGGGGGGGGCTTATTTTTAGTATGTCAAAATGTCCACCACAATGGTCCTTTTACCTGAAACTTTAACTGCAATTTACATATTTACCAGCTTGTAAAGTGATTTATATTGTGGGGAATCAAGCCCACAAGCTCCCTGATTAACTGGATGCAGGTCTGAGAAAATTTTATGCACATTCTTATGTTACTTATATGAAATATAATAACTATTTATGATTTGACTGTAATAAATAAATCACAAAAACCTACATTTCTGAAAAACAAACGCCAGAAGCAGCCAAGTAAACAAAAGAAAGAAGCATTTTTTACAGTCAATTTTGGCCCCCAATCTTTTTATGGAAGAGTAATCTATGGTATATGTTTTACAGTTAGAGCTGTGTATCGGCAAGAATCTGGCGATACGATACGAATCCTGATACAGGGGTTACGATTCAATATATTGTGATACTGTAAGCAAGGCGATATATTGCGATTTTTTAATCTAAAAAAGCAGCACATAAGAGGGCGTATCTCTTTGCAAATGAAAAAGTATTGACGGAGTTCAGCTTTGCATGTAAACTATCAATTAAAAATCGATAGTGTTTTTGAGGATCCATACAGTATCAGAAAACATAATATTGCAAATTTGCGATACTTGATATTTTCGATATTTTCTTACACCCCTATTTACAAGGTCTGCTGTGCTTTGACAGCCTGACTGGCTTTGTATACTGTTGAGTGAGTCACAGTAAATGTTGTACTGCAAAACTACTACGTTGGGTTCCCTCAGGAGGTCTCCAAACCAACACAATTGAAGAATAGGATAAGATATTGCAATGAATAAGAAGGAACTGACCAAATTAGAATTAAGTAAAGCACCAGCAAACACCATACTGATTATCATGGTAGCATGCTTAATTAAACACAACAGACCCACTTTGTGTGATTAGAAAAATTCTAATTCACAGATTAAATGAAATGGGGCCTCTCCAAGGACATTTCAGTGGTATCCACACTGTATATAATATATTCCCTGTGGATCTAAGTTTACACTGCTAAAGGAGACACTGCTGATAGCAAAATGATCATTGTCCACTGCTGTAGAGACAGCAGAAGTTCTGTGCCAAGGCAATGACACCACTCTTACTGGATGTCAACAAAATGTAGTCACCTTCATGCTGTGATATCCTGGAGGGACTCTTTATAAATTTGGATCCATTAATTTGGGATTTTTTTTAAGATTGTAAATGTTATATCTAACAAGGAACTACATCACAAAATGCAACAAATCACAAAGTTATAATAAGACGGCCCAAAAAAAACACCCAGCTTGTTGTCTAGTCACCCATGACATGAGGAAGGAGGGGGGAGACGGTTAAATTAGGCCAAACGGTAAATATTTCAGGAAGCCTCATCCATTATTGACAAATGGCTTTACCTTCCTAAGCAGACTACATATCGAGTATCTTTCCAGTCTCCTCTCGACCAGAGTCCTCACTCTGCACTGAATAACCCAAGGAATGTGGGCTGCTCTGAACTACATACTTACAGACACATACAACATACGGCCACAAAAACAAATACAGTAGGTTTTGCCGGAAACTTTACTGTGGCTAGAGGCAAGTACACAAATGTTTATATGGCTTATGTTATACTGTATGGACAAAATCATTCTGTTTCTTCAAAGATGTATCTGCCGTTACTGTGCGTATTGAATATTTGCGGTAGTGGCAGATCTGAATGTTAAAATGTTGAATAAGGAGCCATTCTAATATCTGGCTTAATCTGGCCACATAAACACATAACAGGCCTTGCTTGCCCGAAATAAATATCAGGTCAAATATGCAGGAGATTATGTCACCTACAGCATTATGATGGAGAGATTTCCTGAACAGGTGATTTCATTTTGATAACTGCTCTACTCGATTTAGTAACTGAAAAGATCGACCCTGTAATAATTATACAGTTGTCGATCTTGCAGACGACCTCAACAAGGTGACATTATCTCTATAGATAGATTAAATTATCTCCTATAGTATCTCAATAACCTTTTTATGTAATTTAAGATGATTCTAAATAAATTCCCTGCTCATCTCACACATCTTGGAATAGGTCTTGCTTGTTCACAGGAGATTTGCACACACCTCACAGGTCACAATTGGTACTATGCACAAGGGAATTTATCTTTACAGTAAACCCCTCGCGCAGGGGGGTCAGAGGTCAACGTCAGCAATAGACCAGACCATCATCGCCAAGGCCACGCCCCCTTTGGGGGATAGAAAACAAAGGATCCAACAGATTAGGGCTGTCAAATTTAACGCAATAAAAAAGCGTTAACGCAAATTTGTTTGAACATCACTAATTTCCACTAATCCATTGGTCCCCATAGGTCTTCCCCCGTCCAAGTGGATGAATGACCCAACATAGTAGCTATACGTTGCTTATCTGGACTATATCCGCTCTATAATGCTACATATTTGACTGAATCACCAGGTATCGTTAGGCTAAGTGTTGTCAGTAAAAAAACAACGTGTTAATAGCCAACTGTTTGATCTATGGGCTGAGATTTAGTTGGAGACGACAGTCTGATGCTGCTATACTGTATGACTGTACTGAAGCAGCCTCCCACTCAAGCTAACACTAGCTATCCATCAGTATTACCTGTCACCAGCCTCATTTAGCGATTTACCACACTGACAGTGAATATTTGTGTATCTTATGTGCCTCAAATCTCAGTGTGAAAGCCTCGGTTAACTTTCTACACCACAGCTTTTCTGCATTTTCCTGTTTCTCTCAATATGTGACGCAAAACCGCGTTTCTTTCTCCCAAAACAGGGCGCGGCCTTGGCGATGACGCGATGCTGATGCCTGAACCTGTGCCTTCTGGTTGAAGAAGAATCCCTCAGCTCAAGCTTACATCTAGCTGAGTGCCTTTTGCCAAACACTTCTTCTGATGCCCATCCATGCAGTGGGAAGCAATTGTTCATGCGATCTATGTTTCTTTGTAGTACACATAGCACACATACTGTAGGTGAAGTTTAAGCTATTCTTATAGTACTTACTGGTGGTGTTTCCAGACATCTGAATGATGCATTTGCTTTCTTTTCCGATCTCCCTTGAATTGAAGGGGCGGACACGCACCGCCACCTTCACAGAGGCCCCTGCCATGGTACTTTCTTCCTAGCACCTCGGGGTACCTTCTTTAGTGCCCAGGTGTAGGGCCTGCAGGTCTGTAGAAGGGAGCAGATAGTTAATCTCAATTAATACAATTCATAGTTTTATCAGTATGTATCAGTTCATGTGAAAACAGACTTATGCCACCTTTTTTGGCGTGTGTTACAGTATGTTATGTCGCAAAACTGAGGTCTATTTTTACATTTGCGTGTTAAAAATGGTAAGGGCAGAACATTACACCTTATGGTTGACGTGATGAGCACAATAGAGGAGGGCTGTAACATGAAAAGACCATGCATGGTCAGCTACAGCCAGGGGAGATGGGTAATAAAGCTAGCAGTAACAAAAGAAGTGCAGCAGCAGCTAAATGTCAGGCTATTTCTCCGGATGACAATGGCTCTGAAACCAGCCACAAATCCCGGGTCTGGCTCCATTCAGCAGCTCCGTCACACTGTCTCCTAAAAGACGACTTATGAACATTAAATCACTGTGTGATTTCATCGTGTGGTGTCATCGTGAGTGTATCAAGAGCAACCATGACTCATCTACTGTGGAGATCAAATTACAATCATTCAATGTTTTCAATCGATAAGCTTTAACAGCGAGCAATATGATACAATTAGCTTTCACTGCAGGTCTAACTATGAATATTATATAGCTATCATAATTTATAGCATATCAATAAGAGAAAGCGTCATATATTAAACTTAATGTATGCCCAAGATTTGGGATAATGTCGGATGTTGCATCAATAGTCAGAGTGTGTTCCTATATGCTTTGTGACGCAGATGTCTGTCCTCATAATTGAGGGTTGTAAATTTGCTGTGTCACCCTGCTTCCTGGACTGGTACACCCTCTACAGCTGGCCCCTAAACACATTCATTTGTGAGATGTATACGTGTTACAATGCACATCAGTTCAAGGTGCAACCGTAATGTATAGGCTATACTGAGGACTAATTGGGATTAAAAATAAAATTAATAATAAATTGACTGAATAATGTAAAAGATTCAACACCAAATTCAATATTGTTTTGATATCTAAAATGAAGTGATGAAGATTCACATGTATCTTGTGCTCACCCACTGCAACACAATATTTTTTGTGTATAAAAAAACAAAAGTTCTGAAGATTTAAATGTTTTTTCCCACCACATCAACAGCCATGTTCATATAATCTTGTCATACAGATGCTCAGCAGACCAATCAGCTGATGATGCAGCTCAGCTCAGCTGGGTGGCTGGCCTCCATTTTCCCGGCGACAAAGGCTATAATGTAACATACCACATGCTGCTGTGTATTAGAGCAGCATGACGACAGTCTGATACAATGTACCAGTTATTATCACCCATAAAACACATTTAATATTTGTAGCTTTTTAGCATGACAGCAACGCCATAAACCCTCAGCTGAACTCTATCTTAATGCTCATATCTGGTTGGGCTAAAAAGGATGATTCCTTGCTGTAATTGCGTCATTTCATAGCTTATGATAATCATAGGCTATGCTATCTTCAATGAGCCTGACAGTAGTACTAGCAACTCATTGTAGTTTACCTTTCTCCCAATGACAGGGCATTTATTCATGTCGTCCTGCTCACAGAATTAAAAATACATTTTTATCAAACAATATTTAATAAAATAACACACGGTGTTATATATGTTACAGGGCATCTTTAATATCTCTCTATCTCTCTCTCCATCTCTCCTCCACTGACAGCCTCTCCAGTAGCCGCACCCTGCTCTGCTCATCTCCTCCCAGGAGGTTTAACACCAAGTAAATAAAGACCGCCTCGTTAACACTGCTTTGAATGAACAATGGAGAAATAAAAACCTACCTCCGCAGTGCCAGTAACGTGTAGAGACCGTGTTTGTCGTGTTTTATTATCCCGCTCCGGAGCTACCTCCTCCGGTCTCCTCCAGGTCCGCTAGCAGCCTCTCCTCTCCATGAACACGGGCAGAGCTAGAGGAGGTGACCGCCGACGGTGTCGTGTTGTTGAACCACCACCTCCACCAAACCCTCCTCCTCTCTCGGCCCTGCCTTGCCAGTGGGGACCCGGGAAGGAAAGGAAGGTGCAGGCCGGTCGGTTGTTTGCTTTTGGGTGTTCGTCCGCTTCTTCACCCTCCTGAAGTGGTCAAAATGGCCCTATTGTCTGCCTGTCTGTCTCTGCTAAGGATGCTGGAGCTCCACTGAGCCGGTGACATCACCACTGAGGGAGGTAACAGCATCAATGCAGTACAGTGGGAAGAGAGAGAGAGAGAGGAGGGAGGAGGGAGGAGGGAGGAGAGAGGAGAGGCTGGGAAAAACACAGGGAGCAAATATTAGTATCCCTCCTATAACACCTCATATAAACACTGCTGTTTAAATACTTTTTAATTTAAACTTAAAGGTCCCATATTATAAAAAAGTGAGATTTTCATGTTTTTTTATTATAAAGCAGGCTTAAGTCCTATATAAATACCGTGAAAGTATCGAAACACTCAATCCACAGGGAAATACACACAGCCCTTATTCAGATTTCTGCCCATTTGTGATGTCACAAATATACAATATTTAGACCCTTGACACAATTTTAAACGTAAACATTCTAAATGTGTCCCAGTTTATTCCTGGTTGCAGTGTATGTGAATGACATCAGCTGACAGGAAGTACACATGGACCCAAGCTGTTGCCTAGCAATGCAATTCTGTTGCAATTCTGTCAAAATGTGCTAAAACGGAGCGTTTCAGACAGAGGGTAAATACAGGCATGTTCAGGCTGACAGTATGAGGAAAATAAAGTTGTTTTTTTTAACATTACAGCATGTAAACATTTTCTAGTAGAAACACAAAATACAAGTATGAACCTGAAAATGAGCATGATATGGGACCTTTAAAAACTGCAGATATCCAGGATACAATGGTTTTTTCTAAAGGGGTAAAACAGTGTAGTTTACTTACAGGACATGTTTTAAATGTTGTGGACAACTATAGGAGCATAATAAAAAGGCACTTGTTAAGAATAGTGTTTAGTAGGTCAAGCCAGAGACATCAAGCTGAGGGGAGACAAACTGGCACAAAGCAGGTCTCTGCACCATGGAAACTGCCTATTCACTGAAGCACACAATATAGCATCTCAGAGCAGAGACTGATGGCCACAGAAACAGGATTATAGCAGAAATATTAGCCCATCATGTTTCCTTTGCAAATGTGGTGTTTCCTGTATGCCTCTCTCTGAAGCGATGTAGGATGTCTGCATTGCAGTTTGCAGGTTTTACACCCTCTGTTTACTGCAGCAAATACTCATATTTTTATGGTAAACATACAATATAGGCTAAGGCCTTTTTTTTTAACTCCAGACATTTTGACTTGTCATAGTAGGAAAAGTACAGGTGGTGTACTAATAACATTAACTATCGCTACGTTCTATTAAAGTGTCCCAGCACAATGCCAGGAGCCTGAAATTGAAGCAGCTAAATGGAATTCAGTAATCTTTAAAGCTGCAGTGGGTAGAAATGGAGCAAATATGATTCAAATAAGTTATTTTTAAGAAACGGTCACTATATCCTGACAATAGTGCATGAGACAGATAATCTGAAAAAAATCATGTGCCTCTGTGTCCTCCAGTGCTCCTAATGGCATCTGCAAGATTTCACAGAGCGGAGGAAAACAAGCAGTCAGAGCCGAGCTGAAGCCTTGCCATCTCTGAGCAGCTGTCAATCACTCGCAAACTCTGATCAAATGGTCAAACTAGGCAGCACTGATACTGTTACTGTAATGCCTATTTCTCGCCTCAAATGTTCTCAGAAACATCTTGTAGTGTACTGTTTAGCTGTAAAATTAGAAAGTTTGTGACCCGGCAGCCATGTTGAGATCTGTTGAAGAAATACCAAGCACCGCCCACCAGCCGGAGCACAGCCAATACTTCAATAGGAAATCTCTCTGAAATGACCTGTGATTGGCCAAAGTCTCCCGTCACGGACTAGTTTTGTTTTCTCTCAGAACACTTGAATTACAATATGCTGAAAGGTTATTATGGAACTTTTGCCCAATGATGCCAAAAACATTTTTCCTACTGCAGGTTTCATTATTTACACCTGTGCTTATCGTACTGTGATATGTCAGAATATATATATATATATATATGTACCTACCGTAGAATCTCTTACATAAAAGGTTGTGATCTATCATTACAATTTTGAAGAAATTTATGTTGAAGATTAATTAAAAGACCAGTGAGTAGGATTTAGTGACATCTAGTGGTGAGGTCACATCAATGTGTGGGACCTCTATTTAGTCAGAGAGAGAAAAATCCATATTTATAGTTCAGCCCGTGTAAAAGACGAAGATGAAATGCAACAGCCTGGAGAGATGTTTTTGTAGCGAAGCTCTTAGACAGTCGTTGAGCTGATTGGAGAGATGAGAGGACCGGTCCTAATAATGTCACTGTGTCCTTGTGCATGTGACCTCACCCACACACTCTAGTCTATACACAACAGTAATGGGTGGGTGGCTAAAGAGGTTGTCTTTATCAGATCAATACATTTTCTTTTCACTATCATCCATCTGAAGACAAACAACGGAAGTTAATATTTCTGCATAGATGATCTATCTGCCATACAACTGCCTATACTGTATGGATGCTTAATTCCAAATGTATTCCATTGTATACCTATTATTAGTTTGAATCAGTTTTCTTGTTCTTTCTTTTGCTTGTATTAAGATAAAACACAGAGTCCATTGCATGTGAGGTTTAGCAGCAATAACGGGTAGTGAACAGGAACTCTCTTCCTGGTGGAAGGATACTTTGGCTGCTCAGGTTTCAGCCTGAGTGAAACACAATGCAATTGTGTTTTGTGACCTTGCTCTTTGCACAGTCCTACCGTTCCTATTGCTTACTCTCTCTCTCTCTCTCTCTCTCTCTCTCTCTCTCTCTCTCTCTCTCTCTCTCTCTCTCTCTCTCTCTCTCTCTCTCTCTCTTTCTCATGGACACATTTGCTTGATGTGTAACATCTCTCTTGGGCCCCCCTGTCTCCTCCACTTCTATCTGATGCAATTGTTTAATTTAATTCATCAGCATTAAGATTTCAAGGTCTAATCCATGTGCAGAAATGATATGCTCTTTTGTAGTGTAGTCACGGTCTACCAGCAGCATTCAGAGAGACAGAGATAAAGAAGATGGAGATAGATAAAGAAGAGAGTGTGAATCACAACAGATAAAAAAGGATGATGTCAGCCGCATGAATCACCACATGAGGTACCCCATATACACTTGTCCTCCCTGTTTTAAAAGTGGGCCAAGCTGAAGCTCTGTTTTATAAGTGAGCGTTAAAGGAAATGTCCTTTGATTATTTAGAAGGACCACTACAGGAAGCTCCAGGAGGAGGAGTGGTGATATTGTTTCTGCCCAGCCTCCCAGCTCTGTTCTGCCATGTCTAAATTCAGTGGCACAGGAGCCTGAATAATTTATTGGTTGAGCGAGCTGTTGCCTTGAGCCCTGGTGTGACAGACATGTTTTCTTAAAGAGACGCTCTTGTTGTGTGTCTATCAAAAAATGTAGAGCAAAATCCCGCCCAAGTCACATTCGACATGAAAACAAACAGAGACAAGAATATCATGAATTGAGTTATAAATAATGATGATATGATGATGAAAATAATCCAACTGATTGATAGATCATTCCTCTACTCATGGTCAGCAAAAGAAGCTGCTAATCTTTGATTGGAAAAGATTATAAGAATAACATGGTGATTTTATGACAGATTTCTGATTTCAAGAAATTAAAAAGAAAATGACATGCTTTCTTTAAAAATTACAAATAAGAAATCTAAAAGTGCATGTGTATAATGACATATAGCAAGTAACCAATAATAACCAAATCATGTTTCATCAAATTTTGACTTATACACCTGACACTTACTTCATTAAAAAGTAGCAATACGACAGTGTTAAAAATAGTAAGTAAAAGTACAGAAGTACTAGCATCATAATGTATTTAAAATACAAAAAGTTAAAGTACTCATTAATGCAGAATGGTCCATTTAAAATAATAAATATTATATAATTGTATCATTATTATTGATGCATTAATGTGTAAGCATCACTGTAATGTGGCAGCTGGTAAAGATGGGGCTAATTTAACAACTTTGTATTCTGCTGCCTGGTTTAATCTATAATAATCATCATCATAATAATGATCATCATCATCATAATACATCACTATTTGTTGATTATAATTTGTATTAATGATCTGAAGTAACTAAAGCCGTCTATTAAATGTGGTGGAGTAAAAAGTACAATACTTACCCCTGAAATGTAATGGAGTATAAAGTGGATTTAAATGGAAATACTCAAGTAAAGTACAAATACCTCAAAATGGTACTTACTGTAGTACTTACTTTCCACCACTGGGTATTGTCACCTATATCAGTGTTTCTCAACCTTTTTTGTGTCAAAGACCATTAAATTGATACACATTAGGACACAGACCCCCATTAATCCGATTTCTCTTCAGGGACCTCCATCTGAAAGGATTTTGGTTGTTAGATATGATTAAGGCCAGAGTTCTAGTTGTCAACTACAGTTGAGGAGATAACCATGGAGGAAGTGAAACCTATGAAAATAAATTATTCCTAATTTTTCTGGGGACCCCTTGGAACTCCCTCGAGGACACTTGGGGGGGCCCTGGACCCCTGCTTGAAAACCACTAACCTATATGGTGGTGTCTGTCCTGCTGTCATCAGAATCAAGGTGTGGGATGTTGCCTGTGAGATTAGCTCCCTCTGGTGGAATAAAAATAAATGGACACTGTAGATTTATGAATTAAAAACAAGGTAAAACGACCTTAAACCACAATTAAAAAGGTGCATTAAACCTCTATCTGACTCATCAGCTCAGAGCCTTTGCTTTACTTTCATGTCAAAAGAACTGGGTGGGTTTCAACTTGCAACTCTGCCAGGTTTGGTTGGCACATTAATCCCCTGTCAATGGTGTCTTAGCGGGCCTCTGCTGTCTCGCAGTAGCTCCAGGGCAAACACTTGCATTTTCCTCATTTCCTGAACATCAGAGCTGTGGCACCTCCCTGGCATAGAAAAGTGATATGGTGCAAGTATGGCAGAGCAGAGGGATCAGTTTGCATCTATGTTCCAAAACAAGGTATTTCAGGCAGTAGGTGTTGGTTAACCTGACCCAGTGATTTATAGTTAGAAAGATTTGAATAAATAATTGTTTTTCCATGTGAATTCATGCACATTATCGTGTCCATCCTGACACATTCAACATAATAACTGCCGAAAGTGCAATTTCAACAGAAAAGCACTCAGAGGCAAAGAAAAACACCACTGGCTAGATTAATGGAGAACAGTTTATTGTAGAGTTCAGTGACACATTGGAAACATCATCATCCTGACATGTAACCTCAATTTCAACAAAATCTCATGACAAAAGGAAAAAACTCTTTCAGTGACAGAAGTATTTGGTACAGCAGGTAGGTTACTGACATTTCACCGTCACGTTACTTGCACCGCACCGACCACTTGCACAGCGGTCACGTCAACATTTACCACAGTCTACATCCATCACAGCCACAGGGGATGGCTGGCTTTGTCTAACCAGCTTAGCGTGAGCAAAACAAGTCAACATGTCCACAACCTTTAACATGGGATGAAAAACACAGATTGTTAAAAGCCTCTGTAATAAGATGCCCTCCTTTCACTTTATATTGCTCGCATGACAAAAAGAGTGCTCATTAATAAAAGGCAATACCCTGCGCAGAATGATTCATATGTACAGCGTGGAACTGTGCAGAGAAAGTTTGTTAAAATCACTCTTATCACAGAAATATTATTATCTTTGTCCAATTCAAGATCATACTTTTGAATCAGCTTAATCACAACACTGCAGTCTATCCTGCTGGCCGTCGCAGGATTTCAAAATAAAAGAGCATACTGTAAATGACACTGGCAAAAAGTACAACTTCTTTTATGTAATAAATAAACTTGTCACTATTATGGAGTAATTCAAAAGCTTGTATCACTAAAACACTATTAAAATAAGTCACTAGTAATATATGTTTATTAGGCTGACATTTAACAGCACCTTTCAATGGTAACATTACAGTACAGAGTGTACTGTATTATAATACCTTATATGTATTTGCAGGGATGGACATACGGGTACAGTTGACTTCAATGCAGTCTTTAAAAGCCACTGTTACCCTGCCATACCATGCATAGTGCACAGGATCAACGCCCAGTGTTTTCACATTAAAAAACATCATTGGGGCATCGTGAAGTGTGGTGATTTGTCAATTACTATAAATGTAGCCTATGACGTCTAACTACTTGAATGTGAATATCTAAGTCACAGCAGCCGAGTTATAACTATGTGTGATTTAAGGTGACTAGTGACATTTTTTTTGGCATTAATTTAACTATTCCCATGGTAACTAATTTTACTACATGTTTGTCATTTCATTTCTATTGTGAATATCCTATAGTAAGTGACCCCTTTGTGATATGACTCGACCCATTTGCAATTTGACAAGCAGAATGTCTGAAAATTGAATCAGGAGAAGCACCCATGGAGTATGGAGTCCTTTATAAGAATATATAAAATCAAATATTAAATTTGACTATTATTTCCCTCATCTTTTTCATGATATGTGATTATTATTGATGTGAGATACCTGTATCTTGTATTACTCATTGTAAAGTTACTATTAAGGGAAATATGATCTAATTAAAATGTTACTTTTATGTGCTGAAGGGAGGGGTAGGAGGCATTACTGATATCCTCCAAATACACAAGTTAATGAGGAAAATTGTTACTAGCTAGCTAATACATTTGAGGTGCAGAAAACACTTAAAGGAACAGATAGAGATTTGGGGAAATATGTTTGTTTGTTGTTTTGCCCAGAGTCAGGGATTGATATCAATTTCATCTCTGTGCATCCTGTTCAGAAATAGGCCAGGGACGTGTTTAGCCTAGCTTAGCGCTATAGCGCTAGGGCAGGAAGCAAGGGGAAACAGCTAGCTTAGCTTGGCCAAATTGAAGAAATGCACCTTCCACCAACCCCAAAGATGTCTTATTCATACAGGGTGTACTATTCATGAACACACCATGAAACAGAAATGCAAAACCCTGTGGCTTTACAAGCAATTGAAGCTATTTTTTCACCATCAACTGCTCTATGGCGTGCAGCGTCTCAACAGTCCTGTCCCATTGGTGGGCTTGCCTTGCCCAGTTTACTGCTATAATAAAACGTAAGTATGGACCATAGACCGTATATAAAAATGGACGACATGACAGCTCCCCAAAAGTGAAGCCAAAACATATCCATCGCCCCCTGGTGGCTGATTGCAGTATAGGTCATAAATCCCGTCCCCTCCATGTTAGCAGATGGGACATGGGTAAAACTACTGAAAAATAAACTGTTTTTCCCAAAGATGGTTTCTGTAATTTTAGGCAGTTCTAATCACGCTGATGTATGTTCAAGTGTTCACTTTTCCGATAAGTTTGGTTTTAATTAGTTATTTGATGCTATAAAAAAGGGGTGAGACGTCATGAATGACAGCTGTGAGTCTCTCTCACTATCAAGCTGCGACCGTGCTTGGCTTGCAATTGGTTCGGGCAGGTGTAAAGGTCTCAATACCGCGGCTCCAGCCCCCCGATCACTACAGCGCAGACTCTGGCTCCAAATGATGTCAAAATGTCAAGATGGCAGCTCCCTTATCCGGGATATTTTGGCTTCACTTCTGTACGGTTGGAGGAAGTGGAGACACGTCGTCCATCTATACTGTATATAGGCTACAGTCTATGGTATGGATGTATTTGTGACTAGCTTGCTGTCTAACAAGACAAGTCTGTGTCATAGCTTTGGAGTTTTTAGCCATGGTTTTTTAACTTGCTAGCCATAGCTAGTCAGGCTAGTCATTTCCATCTACTTTGTGCTAAGCTAGTATGAGCACATCACCATATAGGCCTATAGTGGGCCTATCTGTACAAAACGCACAGAGATGACACTTCATTCCAATCTGACAAACAAGTGTATTTCCCCAAATCCTTCAAGAATGATAAAACACAAGAATCTGTTCACTGGGATGTCATACAGTTATTTTAAATGGCTTAAAACTTAGTGTTAAAAGCCATTAGCATAGCTTTAGCCTCCCTTCTTGAGTCACTGAGGCACAACTTCCTTCAGAGTAGCCAGGGCTGAATGGATGCGGACATGAAGCCTGTTCTCAAAGTCGTAGCCTGTAAAATCCTCCTAAAACGTAGATAAATGTATAGAATTTAAACATGTAATCAGTCACTTGTAACATGTAATATATTTCTAACATTATCTGGGAAATTCAAATTATTCTAATTTATATGAATATATATTCTGTGTGAATGTTTTACCTTGGCTTGAAGTAGCAATGATCTCCCCCTTCCCACAGTCTGGATTGCAATATAAAAAAGACCAGGTTATAAATGAGCACATCAGTACAATCAAAATCAAAATGCGATTGAATAAAAATGTGAATGCTGTATGTGTGCAGCAGACTGACCTCCTGTTTTGCGAGGAGTATACATCCGAGCTCATAGACGGCATACGGCTGAACATAAGAGTTGATCTGTCGTCCGTACTCATCTCTAGCAGCCAGCTGCAATGACTGGATCACAGATAAAACGGATAAGAGAGCAAGATGAGCAAGATTCAAAGTGTCGATAAACCGCAAAGTCATTCAGCGCTAAATGTAGACTGATACCTGAAGAGCATCCCTCATATTTCCGTGACATTTGTGAATGGCACCAAGAAGGAGGTGTTTCAGGCCTCTGCACGAAGCCTCATCTAAACTCTGCAACACTGAACAGACATAAAGAGGGATTTATCACACGGGGGGAAAATGAAATTCTTAGAAATCCGGCTGCAGCTAACTTATGTTATATTGCAATGAATCCTGAAGGTTACATTCACCCTGATTCATTATCTGCAGTTTAGAAGAGGAGCAGTTTGGAAGAGCTTTCCACAGATACAGCACTTCAATCACACCGAGGATGCATAGCTCTCTGGTGGGCGAGATCTTTCTCAATCTCTCAGCCTGCAGATAGGAATCAGAAAAACTTTTGTGACACACTTGTGATGACTTTCGAAAGAGAGAAAAAGGGGCTAAATCTGCAGCGAAACCCACCCTTTTGACAGCAAACTGCTCTATCTGGTTATTTTTTCTCTTGAACAGCTTCTGCACATCTTTGAAAACGCCACTTGCTCCATCCAGATCACCCGAAGCACCCTGACACACTGGAAAAACACAAAATATATATATAAAATACAGAACAGACAGCAGTGTAAGCATACGTTCGTGTGTGACAGGCTTACCTCCGGTTAAGTAGGCATAGTAGCACTGCGACCAACGCGACTCATTCTTCAGCCGTTCAAATGCCCTGTATGCATCTTCAAAACTCATCTCTATCATGCTACACCAACCTGAAACAAAGACAAGCACACAGAGTGAAATGAGTCCCTCCCTGTTCTGTACGCCAAGCGCCAGTATGTCACAACTAACCTGATGAGCAATCAACGTACCAATCTCATAGAGACACACATGCTGGATCTCTCTTTGGTCTGATGCGAGCTCTAATGCATCATGGAAACAGGCCAAAGCACTGTTGATATGGCACTGGGGACAGAGGAGAGAGCACACACACACCAACAGGTAATAGGTAGTCGTGTTAGACGCACACTACATGCATGTGTTGAATGAGAGAGTTAGATAAATAGATGGTGGGTTAGATGTTGGTGAGTTAAAGTAGCAGTCGGTAACTTTGAGCAAATGAGAAAAATCTTTATTTTTCTTAATTTTTTATAAAACAGTCACTACTGTATATCCTGACAGTAGTGCATGAGATAGAAAAAATCATGTGCCTCTGTCCTCCGGTGCTCCTAATGACATTTGCAAGACTTCAATGTGCCCAGACCACAACAACCAATCAGAACCGAGCAGTCTCTAAGCAGCTGTCAATCACGCCGATCAAACTGTCAAAATAGGTGGCGCTGATCAAATATAAATCAAGTTTCTGTTACTGTAATGCCTATTTCTCCCCTCAAATGTTTAGGGAATGGGAATTGCGGAGCATTCTGGGGCGCACCGCCATTTTTGGAGGGTAGCGTACGGAGCTACGGTAGACTGTCATTATCTGTCACCGGTCTAGTCATCTGTCATCAATCATTCATCACCAGAAATGTATAAAGTACGTGCGAAAAACAAATGCCCATATAAGGAGAAGCTGACAGAGGCAAAGGGGCGATATATTACAAAATTTAAGTTATTTAATGATATCGATCCTTATGAATTAGGAGGACCCTGACAGTTTGCCACCCATTACGGCCACTGATGAGTTTTGGCGTTAGTGAACACCTGTCAGCAGTTCAAAATATGTAAGTATTTGGAGGCTGATGTCCAATTTAAGAACGGGTAGGTTTATGACGTTAAGATCTACAAGCCAAATGCAAACTACACAATCATCCGGACAAAGATAAGCTAGCTAATGCCATGCTAATGGAATACTAAAAAAACGTCTGTTAATACTGCATAATTAATCTACCAGGTACCTTGAAAAATGAAAGCCATAACGTGAGCCTACCTTTGTGTCTGACTGTATACTATATATACTATAATTCGGCTTTTAAATCTTATTCACTGTGCAGTGTTTTGTGTTATCTTTTGACACTTGAAGTAAACAGCCAGCAGACGGCACTCTTACCCTTTACCCTCCAAAAATGGCCGACTTGCTGTCGGTGACGTCACATTCCCATTCCCTATTCAGAAACATATGTACTGCACTGTTTAGCTGTAAAATTAGAAAGTTTGCTCCAGCCTCTGGGCGGTGCTTGGTTTTGGCTTAACTGTTTTCAACATGGCGGCCGGGTTCACAAACTTTCTCATTTTACAGCTAAACAGTACACTAAAATCTAAAAATGTTTTTGAAAACATTTGAGGTGAGAAATAGGCATTATTTGTAGGCAATGGGCATAGTTTGACAGTTTGTTCGGAGTTTGCGAGTTTCACGAGCAGTGATTGACAGCTGCTGTAGAGACTGCTCGGCTCTGATTGGTTGTTTTCTTTTGGGCACTGTGAACTCTTGCAAATGCCTTTAGGAGCAACGGAGGACACAGAGGAACATGATTTTTTATTCAGATTATCTGCCTCAATCACTACTGTCAGGATATAGTGACTGTTTTATACAAATATTTGCTCAAAGTTACTGACTGCAGCTTTAATGAACCATCTGACATGCATATTAATTACATGTGCTTGAACAGAGACTGCTGTACCAGCCGATTGGAGATCTTTCTCAGATTTTCTTCAATAAAAACAAATGTTTGTCTACTCTATATTTCCTCATCATTCCCATATTGTCTTTATCCAGCATTACCAACACAAATAAACCACTTACAGCTTTAATAGACTTGTTAACGTTGGGCTTAACTATCACTGATTGTTAGCAACCCCGAGCCTGCAGCACATACCTCTAGCCTGTGAACCCGTCCTTTAAAGAACATGAAGAGGGATGAGTTGGGGTAAACCACCGACTTCCTCAGCAGAATAGCTTTGGCTTCCAGCAGCCCCTCGTGTGTATCGGAGCCATCCAGAGCAAAGAACGGCAGCACTACTGTGTGGTACCACAAGAGGGCCAACCTGAGCAACACAACAGGAGACAATCACCTCAGTCAGTCTGAAATGTGGGATCTGAAGCTCAG
>CAKAKR010063102.1:31954-93910 GCA_916700685.1 Adelosebastes latens
AGACTGCTCGGCTCTGATTGGTTGTTTTCTTTTGGGTGCTGTGAACTCTTGCAGATGTCATTAGGAGCAACGGAGGACACAGAGGAACATGATTTTTTATTCAAATGATCTGTCTCATGCTCTACTGTCAGGATATAGTGACTGTTATATAAAGATAACTTTTTATCATATTTGCTCAAAGTTACTGACTGCAGCTTTAATGAACCATCTTAACTATCACTGATTGATTGTTAGCAACCCCGAGCCTGCAGCACATACCTCTAGCCTGTGAACCCGTCCTTTAAAGAACATGAAGAGGGATGAGTTGGGGTAAACCACCGACTTCCTCAGCAGAATAGCTTTGGCTTCCAGCAGCCCCTCGTGTGTATCGGAGCCATCCAGAGCAAAGAATGGCAGCACTACTGTGTGGTACCACAAGAGGGCCAACCTGAGCAACACAACAGGAGACAATCACCTCAGTCAGTCTGAAATGTGGGATCTGAAGCTCAGTCACGATCTGTATTACACTGAATATTTAAGAAAGGTGAATATACAGTTCTTATGTAACAGAGTGGTTCACTGTTATGCTGTTAATAATGGCAGTGTAGAATATATTTAAATTAAGGTAGGTCTGTGTTTCACATGTAAAAAAGAGCAAGGAGGTGTTGGTCCACATACTAATGTGTGACCTTTAACCTGCCATTAAAAGTTTACTTTACAGTTTGGCATTAAAGGTCACACATTAGTATGTGAACCATGTCCATGCCATATTTACTTGTGGAACACCAACCTACCTTAATTGAAATATATTCTACATTGACATTATTACACAGCAGTGAAAGCAGACGGTTACCAGAGATGATGCTCTGCAGAGAGTTCTAAGGCGGCCAGGATTAGCATAATTCATTGGATTTCAAAAAATATATATTCCTAGTATACAAATGTATTACGTCTAATTTTAGGGATATTATTTTACATTTTGTAATAATTGCTAGTAAGCATTCGTTTTAAATAGTTACAAGACAATAGGCTAGTTAGAGATGAATTGCGCCTCGCCTGGAAAGTAGACAAGATCAGGCGGCAGCAGCAGGGGGCAGGGACAAAAAGCTGCGGTCAAGTCGGCGTACAGTTTCCAGCAGCCTTCACTGAATTTACAGGAAGTCACAGGAATAATGACATCCTGTTAGATCCGATCTGTAGGATACTTGTAGTTTGCAGGCCAAGTTTGGATTTATTTATATTTGTTTGTAAATCTATGTGGAAATGTGCGTGTATCTGGCTTGGATTCTATCCTTTATTATTTTTATGTCCGCCTTTTAAAGCACTTTGTTGAGCACTTGTTTTAATAAGTGCTATATAAATAACCTTCATTATTATTATTATTATTATTATTATTATTATTATCAACCACACAAGATATGTTTGTTAACAGATGAAACCTTCATTGCACAACATGAGAGTAATAGCCTACAATCTAGTGTTAATTATTACAATTACACAGAAAGTTGTGAATTTCTACAACACGTGGTGTTTGCTATCAAAACTAAGAGCCAATCAGCTCTTTGATCAGGCGACAGCCAGGCGTTTCCCATCATGCCCTGGGTCTTGCAGTCGGTGGAGAGCGACTGCAGCATCTGGCTCTAAAAACTGCGGCCGCCTCGATCTCGTGAGGTTATCGTTGCCCACGTTTGCATGACGTCAGAGCAAGTCGGGAACAAGTTGGACACAAATCTAACTGGCATGCATTGCGTGCCGATCGCTGGTGATTAATTCTGCGAAGACCTGACTCATCTCGAACGAGCCTATTAACATTGACTGACACAGTTCACACTCAAAGTTCCCAAGATCTAGTATCAAGGGTCCTTGTTTTCTTGTTCATTTGGCTTATTGTAAATATAAATATACTGCTTATAGCAGCTTTAAAGTCTTAAATTAACTATAGTTGTAGAGTTTATTTGACAAAGCAATGGGACACATCAGATCAACCCCTCCCCCCTCCAATGCTATCTGTCTCTCGCTGTAAATGATACTATGGGAGCCTACTCACGTAGCTAGCGGTGCCTTCATGTCCTTGCTCTCACTCGCATACATAAGGGAGGACAGGCCCTGGAGACGGTCACCAGGGAAACCCAGCAGGTTGATGATCTTGAGCAGGTGTGGCGGCACCATAGAGATGCACAGGTGGAAGAGGCCGTAGCCGAAGCTGACGGAGCCCTTGAGGCGGTCCAGGGCCTCGGCCGTCACGCAGTTCTCCACCGGCGCGTTGTGGTTGGCGTTGTCCGTCGAGAGGGACTCCTGGTGGCCAGAGGACCTCCGCTGACAGGTCTCCTGCAGCTGGCTGATGTCACTGTGGCACTTATTGTACATTTTCCACGCCTTACGTAGAATCCAGCCTCCTTTGATATACGCTGTTAGCGGAAACAAGATACTTCTGATGAGGTTTTCACATGAAGGTGCTCAAGTGGAAGAACGAGACCATCATTGGTTTGTGATAAGGTCATTAATTAATCACATGGATGTAGGGCTGCAAAGGATGAGCATATTCATGATCAATTAATCTGATGATTACTATTTTAGCCACATTAGCAGTTGTGCTCTGCGGTCGGTCTGTCTATCAGTCGGTCCACCACTTTGTACAACTGTACCACTATCTTTGTACCACTCTGGACGACTGAAGTATCTCAACAACTATTTGAAATGTCCTCAAGTACTGTACTCTACTTCTACTCCACGACAATTCACAGGGAAATATTGTACTTTTTACTTCACCACAATTATTTTACAACTTCAGTTGCATGTTACTTTACAAATTAAGATTTTACATACAAAGCATATGAAGAGCTTATAAAATATGACGTTTTGTATAGTACCCAACAGTATGTACAAGTACAGCTTAAAAGATTAGCCAATTCATCGATTATTACTCGATTGACAGAAAATTAATTGGCAAATATTTTTTTATTTTCATTCAAAAACATTTCATGGTTCCAGCTTCACAAACGTGACGATTTGCCGCTTTTCATTTTATTTCAATTTTAATCATTTGGAATTTTGGACTATTTGCTGGACAAATAAATATTATGAAATTAAATAATTTTTGCAAACCAAACAAATCAATTGATTAATGGAGAAAATAATCAGCAGATGAATTCATAATGAAAATAATAATTAGTTAATAATTCAAAATAAGCTCCACCTCGACCAACTACAACAGTAAAATCCTGCTTTTACATTAATAAATGAGTAATAATAATCTAATGATAATAAATAGTATAATAATAATAATAATAATAATAATATAACAGTCACAGGGGGACATTTTTATACATTTAATTACTTTAACTACATTTTCCTGATTACATACTTGTACTTAAGTAACATTTTCAATGCAAGACTTTTACTTGTAACAGAATGTTTCTACAGTGTGGTATTAGTAGTAAGGATCAAAATACTTCCTCCACCACTGATACTAACACACTAAACTAAGATGGTGGACATGGTAAACATTACACCTGCTTAACATCAGCATGTTAACTCAAAGCACTAGTTTACATTATTACAGCCTCACAGGGCTGCTATAATGGCTGTACATTCTTAGTTTTGTTCAATTATCGATTCACTGTTTAATCTATAAAGTGTGAAAAACAGTTGAAGTGCCCATTACAAGTTCTCAGAGTCCAAGTGTGTCACTTTTTAAATGGCTAGTTATACACAAAACAAGATTATCAATTCTCAAAATAGTTTTTGATTAGTTTGATTAGTAGCTCTATTGATGAACTAAACGCTTCAGCGCTAAACTGTATAATTGATAAACAAATATTTTCATGGTTACACGCCAGACTTTACATACCACCTATGCAGTAATAATATATAATAATAATATATAATAATAGAAACTCATTACAAATTCAATCATTCCTCATTAACGTGTATGGATGTGCTCCTAAATAAAACCAGGTAATCTGCTCTACACCGTTTATCTGTAAATTGGACATTTCTATCATGTCTTGAGATATACCATTCAGAAAAATTTGTATACAGTCTATGGTCTACATGCAGGCAGTCATTATAGACACACACTGCTCGCCATGATGACATAATGCCTCGAATACCGGTTGCCATGAGAGACATTTGAGGTCATACTCTTTGGCGTGTGGGTCCCATTTGATTACCTGAGAGTTCCTGCTTGACGAAGGAGAGCACGGCTAGGTACACCTGACAGTCCGCGACAATAATCTGTCTCTGTAGGCGGTCCACGACCACGACGCCTGACCTCTGGGAGTCCATCTGGAACACACACACTCAATATTCAGCAATACACACAACCTGCAACTTTACCCAGAAGCTGGCAGCTTCCTGAATGACCCAGAGCCGCTAGACAGCCCCCACACTCCTCACTCAGTTTGTTGATTACATTTCACAGAAGCACTAATTAAATCTGTGAGTGGGTTTGGCAATGATCTCATCATTAGGCCCGATGCCCAGGATATAAACATTGTTATCTCAACAGCAGCCTGTTCTGGCGGCGATATTAGGAGACATCGGCGGCGATGGAATCCTGTTTGTTCACACAAACTACATGAAAAATATGTGAAAAATGAGTAAATTGCTGTTCTTGCTGCTTAACACAGTAGCGGTGTCACCATACTGGAATTTCTAACTTTGATACAAGACCTTGAAAAATATCGATATTCTATACAATTTTCGATACCATGGGGAAAAATGTACACAACATTGAGGGCATCAAATATTAGATTTTTATTAAAAGATAATTAGCCTGTCCCCGGCAGAATTAATGAAGCACTCCAGCTCTAAAATCAGTGGGTTGTTTTTTCAATGAAAATATAGTCGGAAGTGGTAAAAAGAGATTTCAGCTCCACAGAGAGATTAAACTGCTGAGCTGGCTGGCATACAATCCACACTTCCTCCCAGCATCGCAAGACCACAGGTATAGACAGTGGTCCAAGCGAGGCATCACTTCCTTTTGCTGAATAATAACAAATGGAAACCTTAAGAATTTTGAGGATATATGCCAGTCTTATGAGCTGGAAAAGAAGGATGTTTACCGGTACCTACAGATCCGCCACTTCTTTCTAAAGGAAATAAGGATCCCTAATTCGGCTGAACCCTCAAGAATAACTCAGATTTATTGAAGCTTATGATTCAAGATGCACTAAAGGCATCATTGGTAAACTATACCAGAGCTTAATGAATGAATAAAAAGGAATGAATAAACATTCAACCAACTACATCAGGCAGCATGGGAAAAGGAAACCAACATAGTAATATCAGAGGAAATGTGGCTTCATGTATGGGAAACCCAGTCTACTTCCACTAACGAAAAATTTGGCCCGTTTCTCTATTACCCCAAACCAGAAATCCAAGTTTAGAGGGTCTCAGCACTCCTGCTGCAGGGAGTGTGGATCTGTTATGGCGGACCATGCACATATTTTTTGTTTTTTTATCCATATATGACTTTTTGGAAAGAAGTGGGCCATTTAATCTCAGAGATTTTGAACCTAAATTCTGATTTATCTTTTTACGTTTTTGTACCTGGGAAATGTTCCTAAAGGTCTCAGTAAAAGCGACACGTACCTTTTGAAGATTATTATGGCTGCTAGTAAGAAAACCATTACAAAATGCTGGCTCCAGAGGAACCCTCTGTCCATTGCCCTTCTTACCAACATGATCAACTCCATCTGCTCAATGGAGAAAATGACTTTCACTCTTTGACTTCAAAAGGGGAAAGGGGATAAATACTGAGAAAAATTAGATTTAAAATTTTTCCGGTGAACTCTTTTATGTGCATTTTGAACTGTACCTGTGCCTCTCTTTTGATTATTATTGATTATACTGTAATGTCCCAGTCCTCACCTGTTCTATGTTCATAAAAAAAATAAAAAATAAAAAATAAAAAGAGTAAAAGAATAATAATTAGCGGTATGTGCATCAACTCTCTGTCGGAGAGAAAAGAGAGCAGAATGTGTATCGATACTATAGAAAATGAGAAATATTCAGTATTGATACTAACACAATTAGACAGTAGCACTATTATCAGAGTTTAGTCTCAAGGTGCCTTATTGCCGTGCAACAGTCCATATAATATGTATTTTTTTTAACTGTCCATAGTTTTGTACTCACACTTTTTTTAATCTTGTTTCTGATTGTCTCTATGACACCGGCGCTGTCGCTCTCACACAGTTTCTCCGTGGTCCTCAGGTCGTCACAGGCCGTCTGCATCTTCTCCTCCTCAAAGGTCATCATGGCGTTCTACAATACAATGCAATGCAGGAAAAAACGTACTGCATCATTATTCTAATATCAAAGCGTCTTGTTTTACAGAGCAGATCTATGCTTGAGCTGGCTTACAAACAGAAACATCATGTAATGAGAGGGAAGGAGTGTTACATAATAGCCTTGAACAGGACAAAGGGCTCTCTCTGCATAACAATGAATGGAGGAACACGGTGACATCTGCACAGCTGTGTGTTTGGAGTTGTTAAGATGCTACACGGCCGACACAATCGGGAAAATCTTGGCTCTGATGCTGCTGAGACCTCTTCAGATCACCTTGAAGGAAATAATCACACCATACCTAACATAAGTAGGCAGTACAAAATGTACTGATATTTGAGTGACATTTACAGATGAGTTTCGCATTTTGACATTTTCTTGTATAACGGAGGCGTTCTCTCCATTTGTGCTGCATCTCTGTGCATGTGCGGATGCCCACCATGATGGTCAGATCAGATGTCACCACCCCCACTGCTGCCTTCAGGGCCATTTAGTATCTGGGGACAGAGGATGACATCATCTTTGGCTTCATGGTGTGTGTGAGTGTCGTCACGAGGGGCAGCGACAGAGTGTGTGTGTGTGTGTGTGTGACCATCACACTGAGAAAAAATCCCCCTCACCCATCAGTGATGGACGCAGCGTTACAGTAATGTGCTTCTCTGCGAGAGCGGTGCTGTTCTTGAGAGGAAGATGCATCCATTATGTTAATGGATGGAAAAGCAAGGGAGAGGATGCCAGTGGTGACAATGATAGCAGTCAATTTGACAGATTGGGTTATTTCAGGTGATACTGGGTGCTTTCCTTTTGAACTGGGATGCTGTGGGCTGCTGTATCAATTATGGAATCATATTAAGCACTGTTTTGCTATTTCTTAACACTAACTAATATTTCCCTCTGGTGTTTCGTTTGATCATTTAATCAGCAGCTGAGAGGAAACTCACCAGGAAACTGACGAAACTGGCCCCGAAGCTCATCAGTGGGCTCTGGGTCCTACACAGAGAAGACAGGAGAGAGAGAAAGATGTAGAGAAGAAAACAGAAACAAGTTGAATATTCGGTCGAAAATTGTGATTACAACAAAATCTCAATCTTTCAGCTGTGAAACTCCAGAATGAATAATATGCAAAACTGAAAGGAGTCATGGATGGCAACTTCTCCAGCAGGCACAGACAGAGCGTGCTCAGGAGCAGGTGCAGCCACGATCCCCACGCTCAGCTGTCACGACTGATGACATGCCTAACTACTATCTGTTTGATGTGGGGCGTCCATCTATTAGCTATCAAAATTATTATATATATATTTGTTTGAGGCAAAATGTCCCCCAAACATACTTTCAAAAATCTGTCTGATGTGCAGGGTGACATTCTGGTCACCAATAGGTGCACAGATGGTAGTAGTGTCACGGCTCCTCTCCATGATGAAAATGTCATCACTCTTGTATATAAGGATGCACAGATACCGATACCGGATCGGATATCGGTGACAATGGAGCCGATCTATTCAATTCAACTCAATGTTTATATACTACAAACATTATATACTGGAATTTCAATTCCTGTTCAAGTTTTGACCAATTTGTTGCCGCATTAAAAAGGTTTACACTTGAATTGTAATTCCTGTTAATTTTGAAGATTTTTTACCAAGTTCCTGGTGTACGAATTATTTTAATAATAAATAACAATTCAGTAAATGTATATCTATGTATTTATTTGTTACATTTTGTTTTACAAAGTTAGGAAAGCAATAATCAGTCTGATGTTGCCCTACACATAACAGAATGATCCCAGTCACTTCCACACAGTGAGGCATACAGCTTATTAATTAAACACTGGGATTGCTATCGGGACTGAAAAAGTCAGATCGGTGCATCCCTACTTGTATGTGGGTTTATTTATTTTGCATTATTATTTATTATTAATTTGCTTGTGTGGTTGCTTGTCTCTATTTTTGTCTTGTTTTGCATTTACTTCCTGGTACCGTTTGTCTTTTATTGTTAAATATTTGAAATGAAGCATGATATCCACTTCACAGAAGTCTGTATTACTGATGTGCACATGCATTCTAATAAAAAAAATAACACAATACAATAATATATTTGAAAGACAATGTCATCTCTGTGTTAGAAACATAGAACCAGAGGAGGTATGCAGTATATTAATGGTAAGACACCTGGAAGCTATAGACCCTCAGTCACTGATGAACAAGCTTTATTAACATGGAACCTAATAATTAAGCAATTTATTTAAATTATGCTGTTATATATATATGGGGCAAGGTTCTCACTGTTTGTATAGCAGTAGTACATACTGTATCCAGTGTTCTGATTTTCATTTTGATCATGTTTTAACCACTATTTTAACCCATTGTTCCTAAATGATAATGAATGTTTAGCCATGCAACACACTGCAACACATCATCATCATGTGGATAAAGCATGACATCATGTACCTGTATCTCCTGAAGAGCTCGTCGCTCTCCTTGAATCCGTTGTTGAGCAGCATGTTGATCCCCTGCAGGGCCATCTCAGCATCATCTATGTGCTCTGCCTTCTCCTCGACCTGCTGCTGCTGCTGCTGCTGGGACTGCTCCGGACCCGCCATTGTTGATGATGCCACAACGCAGAGGCTGATGTCGGATTACACCGGTGCGATGGAGGACTAGATATGAAGCTGATTCCTCTCTGAAGCAAAGCCGCATTGGTTTGTTTCCTCAGATGTAGGAGGCGAATTTAAAACAGAGACGCTGCTCTGGTCGGCTAGGAGAGGAAAGGAGGAGCAGCTTCTGCAGGCTCCAGACGTCTGAGCCCCTTCAGGAGGATGGAGAGATGGATAGAGAGATAGATAGGTAGATAGATGGATATATAGGCCACTGATGCCCAGACGGGTGCACTCACACTGCGCTCCTCAGATCTCCACTCAGCATTTCTCTGTTCTACAGCTGGATACGGTCAGTTCAGAAGCCAACACGCACATATTTGTCATTAAATGAGCCATCCATCCATCCGTCTGTCGGTCGGCCGGTTTCCGCCGCAGCTGCTCTTCTCCAGCAGCATCCGATGCATTACATAACGAGGATCCGGGCTGCTGTGCTGCTCTGCTCTGGATGCACAGTATCACGTCAAAACGGCCTGGCGTCATTACGCACGGCGCACCGCCGGGAGGATAGAGGGATGAGATGAGGCCCGCTGAGGAGAAGATGCATCCTGTCAGCTCACATCGATCACACTACCTCACTCAATCACTTCCTTCCTTCCTCCCTCCCTCCCTCCATTCCTTCCTTCCTTCTTTCCTCCCTCCCTCCCTCCCTCCCTTCTTTCCTTCCTTCCTTCCTCACTCCCTCCCTTCCTCACTCCCTCCTTTCCTCCCTTCCTCCCTTCCTCACTCCCTCCCTACGCACTCACAGGATCGACACCCAGCCCCTCTCCTCTCCTCCAGCCGGCAGCCAATAGACGCGCAGACTGAGCCAACTGCAGTCACACTGTTGACACACAGACAGACACACAGACAGACAGACACACACACAGACAGACAGACACACACACAGACAGACAGACAGACACACAGACAGACAGACAGGTGAGGTGAGCTGCAGCTGCACCTGATTCTACTAATAGGTTATCATTGCTCATCTACATGCAGACCCGGTTCTACAAGGGTGCAAAAGCATGCATTGCACCCTGTTTATTATTGTGCACCCTTAGTTGAAATTTGAATAATAAATAATGAATAACAAATGATAATGATTTAATTTAAAAAAATATATTGTAATGAAATGTAGGTTATTCGCCAAACAGTAGGCTAAATTTAAAAAAAACAACAACAACATTACAGTCGTATGCGCATCACTGTCATAATCGCCCTACATTTCTTTTCTTTTTTTATGTCAGTAGGTGGTAGTAGCCTATTAGTCCTGACTCGTCTGGGGCAGTATCTAGAAGGGAGCCCACAAACTGCTCCTGTAGCTACTTGCATTTTTGGTTTGATTTAGCCTCCTGTGTATTTCCAGATTGTAGTGTGTAGAGTCTCAGGTGTTACTGCTTGACAGATCATTTATGCTACTGTCCACTGACATGGTTCTAAAGCTGTTGTTATCCACTTTTTGCTCTCTGAAAAATGCTCATATTTAGATCAGGGAAATCACATTTTTCCCTGAACCCCTCACTTTTTGGACTAGCCCTTTTGGTGCACTAGGCGAAATTCGGATTAGGCCCGTAAACCACAACACACATCAGACATCACAATGGTTTTAAGACAAAAATTCAGATTTTTATTTCATAAATAACTCTCTATATAAAAATAAATAATAAATCTATTATAATATACAGTAAATAAGCCATTGGTCCCCGATAAACTCTAAATTGCCTGTAGGTGTGAATGTGAGCATGAACGTGAAGGGTTACAGATAATGGATGGATGGCTGGATGGTCCCTGATATTGTTGGCTTAAACATGTTTAGTCCATTTCACAACAACAAGAGTTACAGGGGCGCCCACCAGCATTTGAAGTTGGCGTCCTAGGCGACCGCCTATATGGCCTATGCCTTAAACCGGCCCTGTCTAAAACCCTGCATATGGCTCTGGTTGTATTCACTTACACTGTTTACACCTTTTCCAGTAGGCTTCTGTAGAGGGAAGACCCCCAAAAGTGCTTTAGTTTTTGAGGTACCTCTACCGAACAAAGCACAACAATGTTTTTTATATTCTCTTAGGTCTCCTTCATATGAAGTGGATTCTTGAATAAAAAGTAAGTCACTGAGCCTCATGCCAGAACAACTCGTACCAACAGATTGGTTCTGAGGTGACCTGTACGAGTGATTTAGAAGTTGCTACATTTGATTTACAATATCCTGAAAGGTTATTATGGAATTTTTGCCCAATGATGCCAAAAAGATACTACCTACTGCCACTTTAAGACTTAACAACTATGCCCTAATTGAAAGTTAATTAGTCTCTGTATAAAGTGAACGTGGGGTGTCACCAGGCGCGTCATGGCTCACTGACTTCTTCTCGCTGCGCGTCAGTTAGAGAGCGTGTGTTTAGAGAGCGTGCTGATACACTGGCAAAGATGAATGGGGCAGGACGCGCAGCCTCACATGGTATCATTGGGGTGTTAATTATGCTCATTCACAATGTTCATGAACGCGCGCTCATTTACGCACAGGTGGCGTCATGTTTCCGCAGCTCATTTATGATCTGAAGTTGGGAGAGTCTCCTGAACCTGACGTGGAACACTCACACGAGCCCGCGGTACAAACACAAGTAAGAGAAAGTTCAGATACCAAAATGTTGTTGCATGAGGCCCATTGTGATCTATTACATGTTGGGACGCTGGAAGTAAGTCAGGGTTGGGGGTGCTGAGAGAAAGTCAGTCTATATAATGACTTTATACTCTTTTGTTTTGCTTTAATTTGAATGTGCAGTATAATTTATAGTTATTAACGACAAGAACATTTGAAGGCTTTTAACATGATTTTGGACCATTATTATAGATAACGCCCACAAAGCTTAAAGACAAAACTTTCTGTAGTTGAATTACCATTTTATTATCTACACATATCACAGCCTTCGTTTGAACATTTAATTCTGGTTGCAGTGTTTGCCCTGCAAATTCATATTCAGTAAATCAAAAGAGCAGATTCTGAACACTGAACATGGTTTTATCATCGCGCATTACTAAACAACCAGTTCTGCCCCGGAAATGTAACAGAATGACTGGTAGATGATTCGCTCTCTTCTCCACGTCGCTTTTACCAGCGCAATAACGCGCTATGATAGCAGGGAAAACACTGATTTTAGAGAAGCAAACTTGAACATCAATATACTGTGTGTCCAAGCAGCCACAGTAACAAGTCAACAACACTGAGCATGAGAACTGAGGAGTGGAAGAGGGAGTGAGTTGGTGTATGGATGACTCATTACCAGGTTACTATAGTTTATAATAATACAGGACAGTGAGGATACAGCCACTTCATACAGGAGACGAGCGAGGATCTACAGTATGCGCATTCACCCTGCGAAGATTCATATGAGACAGTATTTTAAAGGTCATATTGAAAACATTTTATGTAGACGAATATAAAAAAAATAAATAAAAAAAAGACATCCACAGAGCCTTTAGAAAGGTGCCGAATGAAAGTATGGCTTTTACTGAAAAAATTGTTATGATTGTGAATTAAAAGTTTTAAAAGACATCTAATGTTTGGTTCCCACTTCTAACAAGGCTCAGGAGCCAATAGTAGAACGACCTTGGTATCAGGTGGTATCTCTGACTCGTCAGTTAATGTGGAAAAAACAGATAAATGTCTCAGATTAACGGTAAGCGCCTGGCAACGACTTGTTGTGAAGTTAATGCAATGGAACGGGGGAGGGAGAATGCGACATCTAGTGGCTAAATGTTATCAATAACACCTTTAATAATATAAATATCTTCAATTTCCGTTCCTTTGCTGCAGCACCCTCAGCACCCCCACTTTCAGTGCCGACTACGGTATAATCTGTGATAGTCAAGTACAAAGAATTCTTGTTTTCACATTTGTGTTCCACGCTGTCCACACACTTTGTATTACAGTGTCACAAGCTGAGGTTCAGGATTAAACGTCAAACATGCCATTTGTTGGCCTTTATGAAAACTTCCCCCTCACTGCAGCCATATCACCCTGTCCTCACCAATCCTCACCTAACTTGCTGTGCATGGTTGGATCTGAAATTCAGCCATGTCACACAGACAGGAAAAGTCCACAAATGCTCCTCCTTTGTACCCTTTAGCAGGGGGTGTGGTCTCAGCATTGGGCCGCTGACCTGCTAAAATCTGTGCAGAAGCAGCAGAGTTACAGCATTTTGTACTCATTACCTCTCAATAAAGACAGACATGGAGCTCGGATCAGCGGTTGGTGCTGTGAGGAGTAAAAGGGTGCTTCTCGGTGACCAAGTCCGTCCTGCTGTCATCGTAATAAAGGATGGGAAGATCCATCAAATCCTCTCAGACTGCGACTTTACCCAAGATGTTGCCTGTGAGGTAAGCTGGCTCTCACTAGTCTCAGTTTTTGGATGTATATGGAGAGAGACAATGACAGATATCTGTCTGTGTGTTTATAAGGTCATATGCATTGATTTAAAACTTCTTAGAATCTATTTGCACTTTAACAATGGTGTCTTCCTGTATGTAACCCAACTGTGACGGCAGGTTTTGGATGTGGGTGACAGTGTGGTGATGCCAGGCATTGTAGATAGCCACGTTCATGTGAATGAACCAGGCCGCACTTCCTGGGAGGGTTTCTGGACCGCCACCAGGGCTGCTGCAGCTGGAGGGGTGACAACCATTGTGGACATGCCGCTGTAAGTTACCCCCTCCCAAAATCAACCAAAACCCAGTGAAACTTTACAAGGTCACCGGCGGAGGGTAAACAGATTGCAAAATAACTCTTTTCCTCGGGCAAAGATTAAATGGAAAGTTTGCTCCAGCTGGTGGGCGGTGCTTGGTATTTCCTCATCTGATCTCAACATGGCTGCCGGGTCACAAACCTTCTCATTTTACAGCTAAACAGTACACTACAAGATGATTCTGAAAACATTTGAGGAGAGAAATAGGCATTAACATAACAGAATATTGATTCATATTTGATCAGCGCTGCCCCGTTTAATCGGAGTTTGCGAGTGATTGACAGCTGCTCAGAGATGGCAAGGCTCCAGCTCGGCTCTGATTGGTCTGTGAAATCTTGCAGATGCTGCTTTAAGTGGTTTTATGTTGATAGTTACAGTATATGGTAGTGGTTTTGACAAATAGGGCCAAGGAAAATAACATTTTGGGGACATTAGATTTGAAGTTGCCAGCGACGAGTTTTGTTTAATTTTCTTTTTGTTAAAGAGGACCTACTGTATAATGCTTTTGTGATTTTTCTCTTTCCTTTAGTGCGTTATATAGTTTTTTTGTGCATGTAAAAGGTCCGCAAAGTTACAAAGCCCAAAGTCCACGCCAAAGGGAATTTCTCTCCCCCACAGAAACACTGCTCCTGAACTGCCTGAAACGCCTTGCTTGAAGTCCTGCCTTTTCTTCTGTAACGTGGTGATGTCATCAAGTAACACATTTGCATGCTAGGCATTACCTACCTAGCAGCTAATTTGGCACGCCCTCAAACAAAGCTAGTAAGAGCAGAGCTGGAGCGGAGTCCGAAGAGTTTGGTTTGGTTGACCAATCACACTAGTGGGCCAGCTGACCAATCAGAGCAGACCGGGCTTTTCAGGAGGGGGGAGGAGCTCAAACAGAGCGTTTCAGACAGAGGGTGAAAAGAGGTGCTGCAGCACAGCCAGTATGAATAGGGTAAAGCATTTCTTGAACATTAACGCATGTAAACGTGTTCTAGTAGAAACCCAAAATACAAGCATGCACGTTAAAAGAAGCATAATAGCTCCCCTTTAAAATTCCCACAGAAACAGCATCCCTCCAACTACCACACTTGGCAATTTTCGCGAGAAGATGCGGGAGGCGTCAGGGAAGTGTTTCGTGGACACAGCCTTCTGGGGAGGTGTGATCCCTGGCAATCAGGTACAGTGGAAAAGCTTGGACAACAATGAACACATCCTCAGCCAGACTGTGCTGAATCACGACCAAACACAAACGACGGATGTCTCTTTATAGCTAGAGCTTCGGCCCATGATCCAGGCGGGAGTGGCTGGCTTCAAGTGTTTCCTCATCCATAGTGGGGTGGAGGAGTTTCCCCATGTGACTGACTGTGATCTACACGCAGCCATGAAGCAGCTGCAAGGCACAGGAAGTGTCCTGCTGGTAACTCACCACCTGCAGCATCTTCCATAACATGTCCAAATAAAGTACGGTAATGTAACTGAAACACCTTCTGCTTTGTCTCCTTTAGTTTCATGCAGAGATGGATGTTCAGCAGACATCAGAGGAGAATGGCGGTAACAATCATTTTACAGTGTACAACATACTGTATCATCTGTCTGCGCCATATCCTATTTTATCTGTCGCAGTCGCTGTTACGTATTGGACCCTTTAAGAAAATCAACTACACATTTGTCAAGATTGGGATTTTTTGCAGTGCAACAAGCTAGAAAAGTCAAACAAGATCAGAAAACGGTATTACTTAAAGGGGACATACCATGAAAAACTCTCTTTTTCACTGCTTGTGCACATACATCTGGGTATCTGGAGTACCTACCAACCCACAAACTGTGAAATAAGACAACCCAGTCAGTTTTTTGTGAGCTGCCTAGAGCAGAAAACATGTGATCCAACAAGCTTTTCAGGTTTGGCTCCGCTTCCTATATCACATACAGGCTCATTAGAGTATATCCCCCACGGCTTGAGAACTACCTTTGCAAAGGAGCGCCATATTTTTCTCACAAGCCAATCAGAGCAGACTGGGCTTTTTCGGGATGGGGGCTTAAAGAGACAGGTTCTAAAATGGAGCGTTTCAGACAGAGGGTGAATACAGGTATATTCAGACAGACTGTATGAGAAAAATAATGTGTATTTTGAACATTAAAGCATGTAAATGTGTTCTATAACAGTGGGTCCCAACCTGGGGTCAAAGATCACAGGGGGGTGCGCCAGGACTTGCTGCTGAGGTCGTCAAAATTAGATTTGCACATGTATAACTAAAATCATAATAACACACTTACTGGATAATTCCTACAAAAGTCTGTATATAAAACTATTTAAAAATATATTTTTCTGCTACTTAGTAGGCCACATTTTGTTTAAACCCAGTATTTCTGCACAGTTGCAGATAAAGATCAGGCTAATATTATTAGTATTATACTATTTGTAGAATTATTCCAGTGGTGGCTGCGTAGGATTGTTTCCGACTCGTGTGATACAAACATTTCCTATAACAGATAGATTTAATCATTTCCAACATTCACAACATGTTTTTAATCTAATGAAATATTCTGCTTCAATCTATATTTGTTGGCGTTTAGCCTTTCAAAAACAACATTTTCACTGCCGTCAAAAACCTATTTACTCTCCACTTGCCGCACACAAAGGGAAGCACGCACCTGTATTAACGGGGTAGTCTAAGTAATCTAACAACACCATCAATTACATATATTTAACCACAATAATAAAAAAAAAAATGTATTCAGCTGTAACTCTATTACTCTTGGAAAAGACATTTTTAATCTCAATGAGTTTTTACTCCTGGTTAAATAAACGTTAAATTATTTAAAGTAATTTAATCAAGTCATTACAAAAAAAGATCATGTACTTGCATTTGTTTGGCAAATCCGTCAAGACGTCATCACTTTATATTGACTAAACTGACGTCATATGCATTAAAGAAAGTTGATTTAATAGAAAATGACTAAGCTTTTTCTTAGATTCAAGGAAAATATTTTGGGAACCACTGTTCTAGTAGAAACCCAAAATACAAATATGAATCTGAAAATTAGCATGATATGTCCTCTTTAACTTTTAGGACCAATAAATAGCAACATTTACGCTATATCTGCTGATCCATACATCAGGGTTCATAATAACATTGTTGATATCATACTGATATTCTGCCCTGCTCTGGTTTGTTTAAACTCCATACCCCTGCCTACACCACCTCCCATGTTAGACCCTTGTCAGTACTCCACCTTTCTGCAGTCCAGACCAGATGTCATGGAGGTAGAAGCAATTCGCACCGTCACAGAACTCTGCCTCCAGTACCAGTAAGAACATCAGTGTGGTGACAAATAATCATAATATCAACATTCTGGATAGCATTTAGTTGTAATTTTAGCGTTAATGCCAAAAACCCTCTCTGCTCCAGGGTGCGGTGCCATATAGTTCACTTGTCCTCTGCAAAGCCATTGAAACTGATCCAGGAAGCGCGGCAGGCCGGAGCCCCCTTGACAGTGGAGACTACCCACCACTACCTCAGCCTGTGTGCAGAGAACATACCTGCAGGGGCCACACAATTCAAGTGCTGCCCCCCCATCAGAGGATCTGTTAACCAGGTAAACAGAAGAGGATGAATCTGACTATTTTCAGTGTGAGCCTCAACATAAAACTGGGCTGCACTTGCTTTATTATTCTTTGATTACTACTAGATGATTGTTTTTGTCCCACACAGGAGCAGTTGTGGTCCGCGCTGAAAGCCGGGCAGATTGACATGGTGGTGTCGGATCATTCCCCCTGCACCCCTGATCTGAAGAAACTGGATGATGGAGACTTCACTGAGGCTTGGGGAGGAATTTCCTCTCTACAATTTGGTAACTATGCATATTGTATGGTGACTGAAAGATCCCAGAGTGCATTGTAAAAACTATGATCACTGACTGGAAGTGTTACCACAATGCTGCGTTCATGTCATATCTTGGAGACCGTAAATACAAGCAGCTAAATGGAATAAAAACATTGACAACAGCCCAGAGGTTGTAATTATGAGTGGGAGATATGCAGACCTGATGGCTACCGTACGATATCTCTCACTTGGTGGAAAGACCAACAAAAATGTGTCAACAAAATGATGCCAAAATGGCTACGTAGCCAACATCTTCGACAAGTCAATGTAAATAAAATTAAAGGTACACTAATCAATATTTTTAACAATGTGTTAAATACACAGGCTGTATAAAAGAAGTGGACGTAGTCACCGTGACATCACCCATTGGTTTATGGACTGCCGTTTTGAAGCCTTGAGTTTGGCTTTTTGGCTGTCGCCATCTTGTTTTTTTGCAACCAGAAGTGACATGAGAGGGTGGAGCTATGTACAACCAAACGCCGAATAAGACATTTCTAGGCGACCAAAGTGTTACAATTGACTTTCATGAACTGAAAACACACTGTGAAAAGGTTAAAATTGTAAGACGAAAACACGGACAACTCCCAGACCGGACAACGCCATGGTAGCGACCTGTCAATCCCAAGGTAGTCATGCCCTAAAGCATCCCCTGCTTTATGGTCTATTTGACTCTAAATGGGACCATAATTTACTAAATGAACATCATGCTGTACTGAAGAAGACTTGAAACTAGCGATTGAGACCATAAACTCATGTTTACAATGTTTACTGAGGTAATAAATCAAGTTAGAAGTAGGTTCATTTTATCATAGACTTCTATATAACCAGACTTCTTTTTGCAACCAGAGGAGTCGCCCCCTGCTGGCTGTTAGAAAGAATGCAGGTTTAAGGCACTTCCCCATTGGCTTCACTTCTCAGATCTGGAGTTTGCCCACTGGTTAAATGACTATGTGTAATATGAATTCTCTTCAGAGCGTTTTAGCCTCTTTCAGCTCATTGTTTTGGTTTTACGGCCCACAACTTTACCGTTTTGGTTCACTCTGCTCTCATCAACCATTTCCAGCTGCAGCAGCCAGGTCTGGGAGTTGTCATTGTTTTTGTCGTAGAACATTAACCCTTTCACAGTGTGTTTTCAGTTCAGCTCGTGTCACTTTTGGTTGCAAATAACCAAGATGGTGACGGCCAAAAACCAAGATGGCGACAGCCAAAATGCTGATCTCGAGGCTTCAAAATGGCAGTCCACAAACCAATGGGTGGCATTCTTATGGGTACAAGTGGTATTACGAGACAGGATGGGCCGGGGCTAGCTGGTTGGCATGCTTACTTCAGTAGATATCTCTGCAACACAATACATAGACGTCTTTTTTACGTTAGTTATTTTTTTGAATGTTTTACACTAAAATTCTTTCCAGATCTCACACATTGCATCTTTAACGTGTGCTGGATGGGCACATGGGAGAATTTGCCTTTGGGGCTTTCTACCAGACGGCCCTTTCTGGCAGAAATCTCCTTAGGTTTAGGCAACAAACCTACTTGGTCAGGTAAAGATCATGTTTGGGGTTAACATAAAGCCTTTCTGCCAGAAAGCCCTGAAGGCAAGGTGCGCTGGATGGGGTGTAAATAGGCAAATGTTTGCAGACATGTTCGCCATAGCAACGTTATAAGACAATAATACGTCAATGCTGTGTTTGCAGCTTGTTTCGCTGCCACCAAGTTGCACTCAGTAGATTCAGCCAAGTCAAAAGTTTGATTTTGGCTGGTTTCATTGTTAACAGCCAGTGTTATAGCTGCAAATGCTATTCGGTGTTAACCCCTGGGAGTATATGTGTGATGTGACATCATCATGCTTTGTGTCAAAGGTCATTGACTCATCAGTGTCCCATCTTCATTGAATCTGTAATCAGTGCACTAATTCATTCATTTTACTGGGGAGTGACTTGAAAGATGTCAGGTGACATTTACATACTCTACCGCTTACTGTACAGATTTTGTTTGTGAATTTACATCCCAATGAGTAGTTTAATATCTGAACACAGGGCTCTGAGCTGTGAATCGGATAATGCACCAACGCCACCAGCATCACTGGAAAATTTTGGCTGCTGTCACAGAGTCACGGCAGCTCTTCTCACATTTATCGCTGTCTGTGGATCCGCTCCAGGATTTGTCTCTACATGACAAATCCTCTCTGCTGTTCAGCCGAAGGAGACACTGGCTAAAATTCACCACTTAAAACCCTGGTCTGTGCAATATTACGGGGAATTTATATGCACATTTTCTTTTAGGGTGGATTAGATGCTCCCTCCCTCCCCTCCTCCCACCCATAATCCCTCTGACAATCACACAGACTGGGCGAAGTTCACAGGGAGGTAAACAAGAGCCGAGTGCCAGTTTAGAGGACAGAACAATCATTTACTGCTCAGACACAGTGAGAGGGTGGTCAAAGTCTGACACCAGGAAGAGTCTGACCCACAATGTTTAAGAATTATGGCACTTCATAAAATCATTTTTTAACCATTTGCAGGTTTGCCTCTGTTCTGGAGTTCAGCCAGTAAGAGAGGCTTCCAGCTGTCTGACGTGGTGAGACTCCTCAGCCAGAAAACAGCCCAGCTGAGTCGCCTTGACAACCAGAAGGGCAGCCTCGCCCCCGGCTATGATGCCGACTTGGTCATATGGGACCCAGAGAGAGAATTTGAAGTCAGTATAAAGAATCCATAGCATTAATAAACACCCTAGTCTTTTTTATAGGGCTGTCAATCCATTAAAATATTTAATCGCGATTAATTGCAAATGAATCACACATTTTTCATCTGTTCAAAATGTACCTTAAAGGGAGATTTGTCAAGTATTTAATACTCTTATCAACATGGGAGTGGACAAATATGCTTGCTTTGTGCAAATGTATGTAGATAATGCTCAAAGCATAACATGGTAAACTGCAGCCCAACAGGCAACAACAGCTGTCAGTGTGTCAGTGTGCTGACTTGACTATGACTTGCCCCAACACTGCATGTGATTATCATAAAGTGGGCATGTCTGTAAAGGGGAGACTCGTGGGTACCCATAGAACCAATTTTCATTCACATATCTTGAGGTCAGAGGTCAAGGGACCCCTTTGAAAATGGCCATGCAAGTTTTTCCTCGCCTAAATTTAGCGCAAGTTTGGAGCGTTATTTAACCTCCTTCGCGACAACCTAGTATGACATGGTTGGTACCAATGGGTTCCTTGGGTTTTTATAGTTTCATATGATGCCAGTATCTTCACTCTGGCTTTAACAATGATCCCCCTACAAACTAAAAATCGCAAGTTGCGTTAATGCAACAGAAATTAATGGTGTTAAAACAAATTTACGTTAACGTGTTAACTTTGACAGTCCTACTGCTTATACAGTATATTTAGGACAAAGAAAAGCTATATATATTATATATTCATTTCATTTTTTGTCATGCTTCACAGATTAAAGAAGCAAGCATACATCATAAAAACAAGGTAAACCATGTGAAATGAACAAATGATGTAAGGAGCATGTTTTTCATATGACTGAGCTTATGATCGTGTGTGTGTGTGTGTGCGTGTGTGTGTGTGTGTGTAGATAACTCCTTACCTCGGCGTCACACTGCGAGGAGTGGTGTGTGCCACCATAGTCAGGGGGCTGCTGGTGTACAGAGAAGGCTCCTTCAGCCCGGAGCCTCTGGGGAAGCATCTCCTCATCCCTCAGAGGACAAGTCCAGCCCAACTGTGAAGCATCAAAACAACAAGCTGTAATAAACCTCAACATATCGGAGTAATTGTGTTGTCTGGATCTGTTAAGAGTGCACCATGTTGTTTTCTTCATCTCTCGCACACCATTAAATTTTATTATCTACATCAAAATTCTAAAACTGGGAACACTTGCTGGTTTAACAGATAGTCAACACTTTTTTATAACCTTATAGTGTCAGAATTTTGATTTAAAGGGATAGTTTGGGTGTTTTGAAGTGGGGTTGTATGAGGTACTTATCCATAGTCAGTTTATTACCTACAGTAGATGAGGATCAGCGTGCCCGCCTTTTAAAGAAGCAGACAGGAGCACCGGCACCGGAGCAAAGCATTACAGTGCTGTGGACGGGGACGGCAGAAAAACGGATTTTAGCCACCTTAAAGAAAGGCTCACCTAAAAAAACAATATCCGATTAAGTGTACGCTATATTTAAAATATTTTCAGCGCTTTATCTTGCCGTCAGAAATCCCTTTCCTTCTCCTTTCTGACGGGGAGCTGAACTGGAAGTGAAACTTATCTATGCTCTCTCCAAAGCCAGCAGGCTCCGATAACAAAAACAGTATAGATACGTTTCACTTTCAGTTCAGTTCGCCGTCAGAAAATATTCTAAATATAGCGTACACTTAAACAGATATACATTTTTTTAGGTGAGCCTTTCTTCTAGGTGGCTTAAATAGTTTTTTTCTGCAGTCACCGTCCACAGTAGTATATTGCTTTGCTCTGGTGTCGGTAACTCCTGTCCGCTTCTCCTAATTGGGGCGTGCCGACCGTCATCTACTCTAAGTAATACACCTATTATGGATAAGTACCTCATATAAAACCACTTCAAAACACCCAAACTATCCCTTTAAAAGGCCAATCAACAAACAAAATGTTGAAATAGAAAATAAATAAATATTAAATAGTGCCTTCTTTTTCAGGCCTTTGAGACAAAGTTTACACTGTTTAACACAAAAAACAAATATTCAATTTTTGATTATCTGCAAACCAGAATATTTCTGAGTTTTGTCACACAATTTCACGGAAAACTGATACTCATCATAGTGTGTACAATACAAAAGAAAACACACAGCCCACACAATCTGTTTTCTGAAAATATTTGCATCTGCGAACCTCAATAGCACAAAGAAAACTAGTTCCATCTTTGGCTTCTTACTGTTTATAAGTGAGATGTGAAATATTTCAGGGCCATACCTTCCAATTGTAACACATATGATTCTTGTAGATATACATTATACCAGCCTCCTCAAAGATTAAGTAAAGCTCTTTAGCCCATGGAGAACCATGTGACATACACAATTATTTTGTTAACACTGTCCTTGAATGGATGCACAGTGCATGTGGATCAACCTCAGTGCAATGTACTGGCACTACTTAAAAAAAATACTCTTCTAAGTTGTATTTTATAGTTCAGAGAAGTCATACAGCACTTAAAACTAGAGAAACTCAGGTTTATACTTCGTGGCTCTGCCGACAAATTTGAGAAAATGTGGCATCCCTTCCTGGACAACGCTGAATATTTATAAGTGAAACCTATGAATCTTATAAACTGTAACTAGTCAGAATGTACAATTAACTGATTTATAAATCTTTCACACTTGTAAGTTGTGGAAAACACGTTAGACATATCATCCTGTATACTGGCAAAAAAGCATCGGGGTGTAATCATTAAGCCTGATGCTCTGGAGAGTCAATGATTAACATTGGAGGGGGACATGTTGGGTGACTTCCTTATCTTTAAAATGGTAGGGCATCCAGCTACTCATTGCTCATTGTGCACAGAAGTGAGCAAGTTTGTTGACAGAAGAAGCCAGAGATAAAAGCAGACAGTGTTGTGACAGACTGCTGACCTGTAGAACTGAGGAGCTCACTGGTCAGACAGAGGGGTGTGCTCAGCTCAGGCTTTACTTCACCTGCTTCCACGGCTTTCTGTGGTTTTACTGCGCTTGTCACGCTGCTGGGAACATGTCGTCCTTCTCTGTGCCCCCACCAAAATGCCTGCAGAAACCACTGGCGGTTCCTCATCGTCACATGTTTGGACCAGGACCTTCCAATGTTCCTCCACGGATCTTGGAGGCCGGGGCCAATCCCGTCATCGGACACATGCATCCAGAGATATTCCAGGTAACTCAAGGATGTAGCCTATCAAAGAAGAGAGGCAAGAGGAAAACATTAACTTTTATGAGCAGACTGCTGTATACCCCAAACAGTGAAGAACTATTTACACAGTCTACATCATAATGGGGGAGTGTGGGGATGATTATATTCTCAATTACCCTGCTCAGTTGAGATATATTTAAAAAAACAAAAAACATTGTACATTTCACAGTGGTTTGCAACATCTCCACTGTGTACAGAAAAGCAATCACTGTTTGAAAAATGTAGCATGTACCATATATTGCCAGCAGTGGAAAGTAACTAAGTACGTTCACTTGTGTACTGAATTTGAATGCTTTTGTACTTTACTTGAGTATTTCCATTTTATAGGCCCTACTTACTTCACTACATTTCAGAGGGAAATATTGTACTTTTTACTCCACCACTTTTACCTACATTAAATTTGTAGATTAAGATTTTACATACAACCACATGATCAACAAATAAAATTATGCATCTTTATAGATTTAACAAGCCAATAGGATATAAAGTAATTCTACCCAGCTGCAACATTAAAATGCTGCTTATATTTTAATTTATCAGTAATGATAAGCAAATATTATATAATAATATAACACTCTGAAAGGGGTGATCTGCATAATCAATACATACTGTAAATACATTTTGCTGACAATACTTACTTTTACTTAAGTACATTTTGAATGCCGGACTTTTATTTTTTACTATTTCTACACTGAGTTATTGCTACTTTTACCCAAGTAAAGGATCAAAGTACATCTTCCGCTACTGGAAATTGCTAAACTGCAGCCAAGCCATGCCATATGGTTAAAAGTCTTTATTCAACAAACTGTGTATGTGTGCTTGTGTTGTTGTCTATGTGTTTTAATATCCGCTGCTTAAAGATTATGATTTACTCTAAAGCACATTTTCATCATCTGTCACTGTCAATATAAATCCTATTCACTGTACAGACGGTATATAGACATCTTTACATGTACATAATCCTCCAGTCCATGTACTGGTATATCCATACAGTATTTATTCCTTTGCACTATTTGTATTGTTTACAACTTACAAAACACTTGACTTGTATATTGATGTTTTATTCCATTTCTTATTTTATTGTTGGTCAATCTTTTTATAGATATATTTATATATACACCTATTTTATTTTATTTTATTTACATTAACAGTCCTGTCTATTTGTTACCTTTATTTTCCAGCTTTGTTGTCCTTGTCCCTAGCTGGGGTTTTTTACAAGTACATTGAGAGATGCATAAAACCGTCATATTCCTTGTATGTATGTACTTGGCATATAAATCAGATTCTTGTCTTGTTTTGTCCGAGCAACAATCCAAAACCCAGATGTATTGTGTTTATTATTATAGAAGATTATAAGGAAACCAGCAAATAGTCACATCCAAGAAGCTGGAACCTGTGAATTTGTGGCATTTTTTCTTAAAAATGACTCAATTATCAGAAATGTTGCCGATTCATTTTCATTGAAAGGGTTGCAGCTAACCTGTGTTAGGACCTCTGTCAGTCTGCCACTCATTGAAGGCAATAGGGTAGTATTGTATAGAAAATATATTTCTATTTAAACTACCTTTTCACCAACGTTTGCTCGTTTTATGTTATAGATAATGAATGACATCAAAAGTGGAATCCAGTACATGTTCCAGACTCAGAACAACATGACTTTAGCTGTGAGCGGCACCGGCCACACTGCCATGGAGTGTGCCCTCTTCAACGCGGTGGAGGCCGGGGAGAGCGTACTGACTGCAGTCAACGGCATATGGGGAGAGCGAGCAGCAGATATGGCTGAGAGGATCGGTAAGCCTAGTCGTATTCTAGATTTTTCTGTCAACAAATCCTTTGAAATGACCAAAACTCACAATGCTTGAGTCCACCTCTCAATATGTTCTGACTTCCTGTTCCTTGGTTCCTTCTGAAGATGTGAATCTTTAAAGGCTCAGTCATGTTCCAAAACAGCTGGGCACTGTAGTTTTTTAGCAAACAACACCTAAACAGGAGTAAACGGTGCATTTGTTGGGGACTATTTTCAGTCGCGGATGAATACACATTTGGTGTGCTAGTATTTACAGGATAATGTATGTGGGATCGAATCAAAATAAACTACAGTGCCCATGTTCACCATAATGAAGGAACATGTCAACCAGTGTAATGGTGTGGCGCATTTTCATGGGATTTGTTGACAATAACAAAAAATACATAATATCATCACTTATCCTTTAAAGAGGACCAATTATGCTATTGCGCTTTTTCCCTTTCCTTTAGTGTGTTATTTAGTTTTTTGTGCATGTAAAAGGACTGCAAAGTAACAAAGGGAGTTCCTCCAGAGAAACACTGCTCCTGAACTGCCTGAAACGCCTCGCTTGAAGTCCTGCCTTTTCTTCTGTAACGTGGTGATGTCACCAGGTAACACATTTGCATAATACCTGTCTAGCAGCTAGTTTGGCACACCCTCAAACAGAGCTAGTTAGAACTGAGTTTGAACGGCGTCCGAAGAGTTTGATTCGGTTGATCAATCATAACAGTGGGCCAGCTGACCAATCAGAGCAGACTGGGCTTTTCAGGAGGGGGGAGGAGCTCAAAGAGAGCGTTTCAGAGAGAAGGTGAAAAGAGGTGCTGCAGCACAGCCGAGATGAGAAAAGTAAAGCGTTTTTTGAACAATAAAACATGTAAACATGTTCTAGTAGAAACCCCAAATACAAGTATGCACCTGAAAATAAGCATAATAGGTCCTCTTTAAAATCAGCAGTAATCGATGGAATAAAAATGATTCAACCACAAAATATCATGTGTGTTAACCCAACAGGTGCCAGAGTAAATACCATTGTGGCGCCCCCTGGTGGTTTCTTCACTAATGCAGAAATTGAGCAGGTATCACTCTGACTCTCCAGTTATCAGGTTACTCAAATGAATCCTGTCAAAACTACCTGTCTGTGTGATCATACCGTTGTGTCATCACAGGCCTTATCAAAACACCGGCCGGTGGTGTTCTTCCTTGCACACGGAGAATCTTCCACAGGAGTCTTGCATCCTTTAGATGGCATCGGCCAGCTGTGCCATAAGTAAGATGCTGCGCTCACTCCTCTTTCATCATCACATCTGTAATGATAATAAGAGCAGATAATAACTGTGTTATGATGACTTGTGTCTACAGGTATAACTGCTTGTTTCTTGTCGACTCTGTGGCGTCAATGGGAGGAACCCCTCTGTACATGGACCAGCAAGGTTTAGTATTAAATCCTGATTGATTTCCAGTCTCTCTGGAGCAGCTGATGAAACCATTAACTGTGTTACATTATCTGTTTTGTTGACACCAAATATAGATTTTATTGGTGATGTTTGTATTTGCAGGGATAGACATCCTATACACGGGCTCCCAAAAGGTTCTGAATGCTCCTCCGGGTACAGCACCCATCTCCTTCAGTGAAAAAGCATGGTGAGAAATATGCATACAAGTAATAGTTTAAAATATATGCAATGTGTATTTAAGGTTTAATCTGTCCACAGCCAGAAAATATTCAACCGGAGGACAAAGCCGGTGTCGTTCTTCTTGGATTTGAGTTGGCTCGCAAACTACTGGGGATGTGATGGCAAGCCAGCAAGAGTGTAAAACATCTTTTTATTTCCTGCAGACAGGAACTGATTAGATTTCAAACTGTGCTCTCAGTTTCAGCCATACTTGCACAATTTCTGAATGTTGCTCTGTCTTTTCCATTTCCTCTCTATAGATATCACCACACAGGTCCAGTCACTGCTTTTTACTCCCTGAGGGAGAGCCTGGCTGTCCTTGTTGAAGAGGTGGGATGTGTTAGACTTAGGGCTGTTTAATAATAACGTATTAATGCCACTAATTTCTTTAACGCATTAACGCAATTTGATCTTTTGGAGGTTGTAGCGGGCTCAGTTTTAAAGCTAAAGTGAAGATACTGGTATCATATGAAACTAGAAATCCTAAGGAATCCATTGATACCAACCATGTCATACCTTGTCGCGAAGTGACTGGAACTGGCCATTTTTAAAGGGGTCCCTTAACCTCAAGATATGTGAATGAAAATGGGTTCTATGGGTACCCACGAGTCTCCCCTTTACAGACATGCCCACTTTATGATAATCACATGCAGTTTGGGGGCAAGTCATAGTCAAGTCAGCACACTGACACACTGACAGCTGTTGTTGCCTGTTGGGCTACAGTTTGCCATGTTATGATTTGAGCATATTTTTATGCTAAATGCAGTACCTGTGAGCGTTTCTGGACAATATTTGTCATTGTTTTGTGTTGTTAATTGATTTACAATAATAAATATATACATACATTTGCATAAAGCAAACATATTTGCCCACTCCCATGTTGATGAGTATTAAGAACTAAGACAAATGTCCCTTTACAGGGTAGATACATTTTGAACAGATAAAAACTGTGCAATTAATTTGCGATTAATCGTGATTAATTATGGACAATCATGCGAATAATTAATTTCTCACGTTCCAAATCGCATACTTTTTCTTTTTACTTTTAGTAAGCTCCCCTTACAAAGTACGTACTGTTGCAGTATGGAGAAGTATGGATACTGCATACAGTATGCATACAATTGGGACACAGGATAATACTTTGTCATAACATTGTGCCTTGAACTTTGACCCTCTCTTGCATACTGCAAAATGTGACCAGAAGTAGGACATCCTGGTAGGCCTACTGCTTTGACATACTATGTATTGGGACATACAAAAAAATGTTCTGCCATACTTAATAGTAGTTAGTATGGGTATTGGAACGCACAGTAAGATGGTGAACATGGTAAAGTTTACACCTGCTTAACATCAGCATGTTAGAGTTGGCATTGTGAGCATGTCAGCATAGCACTAACATGTAGCTCAAAGCGCCACTGTGCCCAAGAACAGCCTCACAGAGCTGCAAGCATGGCAGTAGACTGTTGGCATTGTGTACTAAACCCTGAAGATTAATATGTACAAAATGAAAATATGGGTTATGCGTCAACTATTCTATAATGTCTGTTTTTATACCTTTTTCTGCTAGGGTCTGGAGAATTCATGGGAAAGACATCACAAAGTGGCAGAGTATTTCCACGCCGGCCTAGAGAGCATGGGACTCAAACTTTTTGTCAAAGAAAAAGTGAGTTTCAAGTTTCAGCCCTACCATTTCATTTTTATTATAAGCTGTGGTGGAATCTAGACAGAATAATGATCATAATATAAAATTCTAAAGTGAGACAAAATTCATCATTTCTGACTTAAATGGTTATTACAGAAAGCAAGACTCCCTACGGTTAACACTATTGTTGCTCCTCGTGGATACGACTGGAAAGAGATCACAACCTACATCATGAAAACACATAATTTAGAGATTTCTGGAGGGCTTGGACCATCAGTTGGCTTGGTAAGAGAAAAAAATCTGTCTATTACTTTGCATATAATTTTGTTTCTACTTGTATAGACGATGCCTTCCAAGTCACTTAGTCCTCCTGTATGGCCTAAATCCCAGTTGTTTTTGGTCTTTTTAGGTGTTGCGTGTTGGACTGATGGGATGTAACAGCAGCATGGCCAACGTTGACATGGTGTTGGCAGCACTGAAAGACGCTCTGAAACACTGCCACAAGAGCAAAGTATAACATGTTGCTGTTGGATGCTGTAAAGATAATCAAGGAAGAGACTGTAATAAATAAACCATTATTCTCAGTACTTGTCTTGTGTGGCTCAATCACTACTTCACTAATTATTTTATAGGCCTGAGAGCGGGAGGTCCCTTATCACAGTTTACCCACCATTTAATAAAGCAAATGTCAACAAGGAAGTACGATGACACACTTCACTGCTGTGGTTAGGTTAGGCTATGGTTAGGTTAGGTTAGGCTGTGGTAAAGCTAAATATTAGCAACATTTACTCTCCATCAATGAAATGTTTCGCCGATACTGTAGCTTGTTAGAGCCTCAAATCCAAAGAGCCAAAGTTTGTCATCTCAAATGTATGTGATATCTGGATTCTGGCACACAGCAAGAGGACATTATTGATGTGTACCTTTAGCCCACTGATAGTGTTTGCCTCCAGCTAACACCGTGACGAAATCATGATGTCAACACATAAAGGGTCTATAGCGAGCTTTGTGGGAGCTGTAGTTGTTGAATGATGATATGCTTTTCATCCTGCTATCAGAACAACAAAAAAAGTGAAGACATCACAAGTTGTATCTTGTGTATGTCACGAGGGCTGTTGTTGAAAATATACCTTGGAAAAAGGTTTGAATCTGGCCCTTTAAATACTTGCTAAAAAATAAGGTGAGAGAGGTCACACTAAAATGACTCTAAATAGGCCTACTACTCAGCTAACAGTTACCTAGCTTCTTCAATTCAGAAAGAACATCAATACTGGCTGCTCCTTTTTGTAAATTCAGTGCTGTACTGCCTGTGCATTGTGGATTTATTTATCATGCGGATATGTGGATTTATTATTTTTATCATATATATATATATATATATATATATATATATATAGGCCAGGACGGTCTGCAGGACAGATAATAATGCATTATATTCATTTTTAACAGTCTCTTCTGCACGACATTCACTTTTTATAATAGTCCTGTATCACAGCTGTTACCCTGCACTATATTCAGTTTTAACAGTTTTCTTCATCTCCTTGTATTTTTATATCTGGTATATTTTTTTGTACTTTGCACTACTAACTTTTTTACTGCCTTTTTACTAACATGTTTTGCACTATGGAACTGTGATGCTGGAAACTTGAATTTCCCTCGGGATCAAGAAAGTTACTATCTATCTATCTATCAATCTATATCAAAAGTGTCTAAAAGATAACCCCCAAATTGCGAAACTCCCGCGAGATGTTTGGGTTAAGGCATTGAGCAGCAAATCCCGCGAGGGTTTTCGCAGCTTGGGGGCTACCTTGTAGAATAAAATCGGGAACAATAAATCTGGGAAATACAGTAAATAAATTAAGTTATTTTTTATTATTATTAATTTAATCGTTTTTTTTTTATAATATTCCAGACTTACGGTATGATTCTGGAGTTGCTGTGTGAAGAAGTCATGGAAGAAGTGTGTCTGCTATTTTATTTCAAAACAACAACCGGAACAGGAAGTGCGTCTTCGTACTTCCTTGTTGACATCTGCGATATTAAAAGGCGGGTAAACTGTGATAAGGGTGCTCCCGCTCTCATGCCTATAAGATAATAGATCTATTACCACTGCGTAGTGAGGTTTATCTCCCGGACAGCGCTGCTACAGTAGTACAGTGATGGCCTGTAAGAGAGGAGCGCTCATCGTGCTGGAGGGAGTCGACAAAGCCGGGAAAACTACTCAGTGTCAGAAACTGGTTCAGACTCTGCAGCAGAGCGGCCGACCCGCAGAGATGATGAGGTTCCCCGGTGAGGCAGGCTGGGTTTCACTCTTTATATGGCTTAACGTGAGCATGACTGTGGTTTAGGTGTGCAGTGCAAGTATAACTTTTTGTGTAACATGAATCTTATGTGTTGTTGTTTACTGGACTCAGACAGGACCACGACTATTGGACAGCTGATCAGCGCTTACCTGGAGAAGAAGAGTGACCTGGAGGACCACACGGTGCACCTGCTGTTCTCTGCAAACCGATGGGAACTGGTGTAAGTAAATGGAGAGTTTACGTCAATTGACCCATCTTCACCAGGCCTTTTGACACGTCATCCAAAAGCAGGAGAAGCACACAGGTAGTGATGGCGAGATGAAGCCTCATGAAGCTTTGAAGCTTTCCAGCAAATTGGTTCGGAAAAGGGTTCATTGCTCGAGGCTTCATGTGCACACGAAACCACCTGGTGGTCAAAGAGTGTAAAACAGGCAGATATGATCTTAACCATGTGATAAGATAAGATATTCCTTTATTAGTCCAGCAGTGGGGACATTTGCAGTGTACAGCAGCATAGGGGATAGTGCAAAAAACAAGATGCATCAGCTAACAGAGCTAAACAAAGTGTAACAAAATATGAACCAAGTATAAAGATAGGAAGTATAAAAATAGGAGCAGTATATTCAGTATTGACAATAAACAGACTATTAACAAAATTGCACAAGTGGAAAATGATATTGCACAGTGAGAATTAAATGAAAACCTCCTGAAAATATCAGGTTATTGTCAGTTTGTCAGTTTTTTGGTGTGTAAGTGTAAGTGCTCTACTGGGAGCAGTGCTGGTTGTGGTCTACTGGGACCACAGATCTGTGATATACTGTATTTTGCGCCAGTAAAGGCTGTTGGGAATGACTATAAACAATGAAAAAAAATCTATTACCATGTAATCAATTTATATATATATATCATATATAATAAAATGTCTATTTAGTAAGTATATTATGAGTATATAAGATACATGTATAATAAACTGTAATTGTTTTGTGAGTAATGCATTTTATGTGTGTAAACCAATCCTTTGGTCAATAATTGTATTGTAGTGTAGTGTAATATAATATAATAATTGCAGGAGGGGTAATATTAGTGTTCTGTGTCACTTCTGGAAAGTGGCATTGGTTGAACCAGTGAAGATCTGAACCACTTCATAAACCAGTCAGCGGTATGGCCGGGCAGCGAGGCTTTGGATGTCATCAATGACGTCATTGGTCTAAAACGATACAAGCCTTGATACGCGCATCGCAGGAAACTTCCTGGATTACTCGACACACGCTCCGAAGCCTCGGCACAGCACGTAACATCACTACTGAAAGCGACAACCAGACGCCAGTAAAACGTCCCCCTACAAAGAGCCGTGCAAAAGTAAAACTATATTATTTCTATTCTATTGTCAGATTCTACTGAAATGTCCTTTGTTGAACAATAAAATATTATAAATATAATCAGCGTTTTCAGTTCAAAATGGCAGCAGCAGCTGTTGTAAAAAAAACAAAAAAACACCAGAGTTTCATCTCTTTGATTCTATGCTCTTTGTGTTGATATGTCATTGTGTTATTGTGGTGGCTAAGCCATTCATCAAGACATATGCACAAACAGTATGGCAGTATGAAACTGGAAGGCATCTGTACAATATACAAAAACATGTTGGAGCAGGGAGAAAGGTGGGCTGGAAAGGAAGGGAAGAAAATGTCATCACTCGACTGAGAATCGGACATACAGTTCTTAACCATACATTATATAGAATAGGCAAGCACCCAACTGGGAAATGCTCACACTGTAACCAACCTGAAACTGTGGAACATGTACTGATCCACTGCAGGAATTACATTATCCAGAGGAATCACCTTTTACAGTCACTAAGGAAGGCAAAACATCAGGACTTTTCATTGTCAGGTCTATTGCGCAATACAGCAGATAACATATACTGTGGAATTATTCAGTTATTAAAGGGACTGTAACTTTCAGAAATGCTTGTTAACAGCGACAACTGTGGCCGTTAAGTCAACGAAAGTCAGCGTCGGGCTCGTGCTTGTGCTCGCTCTAAATAGACATGAACGAGCATCGCTCAAAACAGTGAGGCGACACACGTCAGCTAAAACCACAATATCACTCTATATTTCACCTGCTTGGCAGTAATGTTAGCTGACCAGACGAAGGTCTCTCCATGAATCACTGCTGATACTAGTGTTGGCTTTTCCTGCTTCGAGGCTGAAGCAGGAAAAGAAACTTTATCGTCTCCGACTGCGCCCAGAGGAAGACACCGGCACCCGGTCGGAGACGATAACGTTTCTCTCTGCGGAGCCCCGTCACTTCACAAGACACGGGAAACCTCTGTTGGTCTGGAGGAGCTGCAGCAGTTAATTCTGCACAAACGTCCACTGTACATTCACTAGATATTCTCAGAGCTAAAGGAGTGAGTGAGTGTGGAGTGAGCACGCGTGCAGGTCTAGAGGTGGAGCGAGAACGCGCGCGGTGTGTGACTGAAGGCATGCAGGCAGAGGAGCAGAGCGTAGCCACACGCAAGCGCGCATATGCGAGCACGCATGGGATCCCGACCCGGTACATTTATACGCTTAAAAAGTTACAAACAATCCCTTTAAGATAAACTGAATTTGTTAAACGAATCTAGAGTTTCCTCATTATTATTATTATTTATTATTTAATTTTGTTTCTGCACATTCTCCTGTTCCACACTCCAGTCCAGATGGTGGCGGTAATGCAGCTCTAAGATGGTTTGCCAACCGCCACTAAACACCGAAGAAGAAGAAGAAGAAGAAGATGAAGAAGAAGAAGTGTTATTGTGGTCTTTTGTATTTCCGACAGCAATTGAATGCCTCAACAGTCACGTGAAAAATCACAAGAAAGACGGAAGTGCAGCAACAACTTGTAAAAACAACAGAAGAAGAAGAAGGATGGTGAGTTCAGGTTCAGGTGTCTCTGATGTTTCTGTACTCTCGTTCCTCTTATTTGTTGTTCTGTGTGTGAAAAGATGAAGCCAGAACAGGAAGTTGAAGTTATTTCAGCTCTCAGTGTGACGTTCATGTGACTCTTTACAGTCTCTCACTGACTCTGATTAGCCTGTTAGCAGTTAGCAGTTAGCTTGCTCTCATCCAGCCTGTTTGTTTACAGACGACCGCGGCTCTGACTGCGGGTCTGGACCGGATCCCGGATCAGCTCGGGTACCTGGTCATCAGTGAGGACGGAGTCCTGGCCGTGAGTGACAAAACACAACACCACACCAAACACCAGACCAAACTCCATTCAACTTCCTGTCTTTTTAATATTCTCCTCAACGCTGGTTAATCTGCAGCTCTTCTGTTAAAGGAGAAAACATCTTCTAGACCGGTGGGAGTCACCGGAGGATTCGGCGTTGTTCTCTGGATTATTTATAATCCGAGTTAACGTTTGGTTCCCAATGATCCAAAATATCATCAGTCAAATTCTACAAGACTTAGTAGAGAGGACAGATTTTAAATTCTTAATGTTTTGAATGGGGTTTGGTATTTGGATAAGTTTGGTGGCTAAAAATGAGATAATTGATCCCAAAAGACAAAATCAGACTCCATTCAAATATCAGTTTAATCAGTTCGTCACTTTCATTGAAAGTGGTGAATTAAGCGTTTATAAAATCAACGAGGATTACTTCAACGAGGATTTAAACAGATTTATTTGTTCTGTTTGTGTCTTGTTGAATCGTGTTTTGTGTTGAGATTAATTATTATTTTAAAAAAATGTTACAGAATTAAGTTTCATATGAGTCAAGAGATAAATTGTTAAATTTATGGGATTTTGAATGGCGTTTGGTGTGTTGTATTTCATACATTATAATTTATGAAATATTCTAAATATCTTGATAAAGTTTCAGATTTCATGAGTCCATCTCCCCCCTGACTTTTGACCCTGTGTGTCCCCTCTGACCTTTGACCCTGTTTGTCAGTCTGCAGGTGAGCTGGAGAACGATGAACACACAGCAGGTGTGATGATGCAGATGGTTCGAACAGCCAGTCGGTTCAGGTTACCTGGATCAGCTGAGCCGCCCTTCAAACGCATGTCAGGTAATGTTCACCCTCTCGCCCGATGTTCACCCTCCCACCTGGTCTGTCACCCTCTCGCCCGACGTTCACCCTCCCATCTGGTTTGTCACCCTCTCGCCCGACGTTCACCCTCTCACCTGGTCTGTCACCCTCTCCCCCGACGTTCACCCTCCCTCCTGGTCTGTCACCCTCTCACCCGACATTCACCCTCTCACCCAACGTTCACCCTCTCACCTGGTCTGTCACTCTCTCGCCCGACGTTCACCCTCCCACCTGGTCTGTCACCCTCTCGCCCGACGTTCAACCTCTCACCTGGTCTGTCTTGTCTCCTCAGTGATCCTGGAGGACTTTGTCTACGCCGTGACGGTTTCTGGTCAGAAGGTTTTCGTGGTCAAACGTCAGAACAACCAGCAGGAACCAATCAGCGTTTAGAGATGGACACACAGGAAGTGAGGCGGAGGTCAGAGGTCAGAGGTCAGGTGGTGGTCTGAGGAGCAGCGATGATGGAAGTTCAAAGGTCATCAGCTGGTCCATCAGTGATCACCAGCTGGAAGTCAGACGTGTTTCCAACTCTATTAAACTCAACTTGTGTTTGATTTAAATAAAGTTTTGTATGTTTGAATTTGTGTATTTAACTGAATAAATGATTTATGATTTAAATGTGAAACATTGTCCATATTTGATATGATAATATTTAGATCATGTGTGATGTGGTGTAACTCTGCGTAGAGCCGCCGCCTGATGTGAGATTCTCGGTGACAAGTGAGTGAATAAATGATGTCATCATTAGATAAAAGTTGGGTTGAATTTAACATTTAGTAGAAAACAAAACTTTCATTATGTCATTATAACTCCTCAACTTATGATTTAATAATGTATTAATAATAATCGTTTAACAGGAGTTTTTGTAGAAGTTTCGTTGTACGACAAAGAAAACAACTTTCTCATGAAACAGAAGAATTAGTTCAGTAATAACTAAGAAAAACATTCATAAACATGAAATGTCATTTTTCTGGTTATTACTGCAGAACAAATGTTTTCTACACAAACTTTATCTTGATATGACAAAATGTTTGATTTAGTTTAGTGATGATATGATTAAAGATAAAAACTAAATCACATCCTAACTAATCTTTCATCTTATAATTTATATATTAAACGATTCCATTAAAACATAAAACATTTAGTGAAATGAAAAGAAAAGTTCCTGTTACAACTGAATAATTTCATATTTAGAAATAAGAATTTAATGATGTAAAAATATATTGTTATAACGTGAAAAGTGTCAGATTTAAAAAAACAACACTATAATAATAATGACCGGGTGGTGTGTCAACAAAAAAAGATCTTTCTCACATTATAACGAGAGATTTCTCTCATTACATATCTAAATTATTATTTTAATTAATCATTCAGCCTCAACAAGTTTCAAAACGCAATATTTTCTTTTGACGAGAAAGGTCAAAATACGATGTGTTCAAATACCAACTGAAAAAAACGCGTCAAATACTGAATAAATATTTAATATTTGACTCAATTTGATCAATATTATTATTACTATACTATATTCGGTCATTATTAATAATATATTTGATCAATATTATTATTATTAATATATCTAATAAATATTATTATTAATATATTCAATCAATTATCTCTTTAATGAAAACAAAAATCTGAGAAGAAAAAAAAAACCTTTATTGCATCATCGTTGTCTCACTGCTTCTTCTTCTTCACATTGATACGGAATGACGAGGCGTTCAGGTACGGCTCAGTGGAATGAGTCATCACACGACCAGGTAAGAGTCACCTGGAGTTAACCCCGCCCCCTGCCCCCAGGAAATTGTCACCTGTAGTTAACCCCGCCCCCAGGTAACTGTCACCTGTAGTTAACCCCGCCCCCTGCTCACAGGTAACTGTCACCTGTAGTTAAACCCGCCCCTCCTCTTCATTACTTCCTGTCACATGATTAAAACATGCGGATTAAAAGAAACAACAGATGAAACAGGAGGAAGAGAAGAAGAAGAAGAAGAGGGTGAGCTCAGAGTCCATGACATCACTTCCTCCTACAGACGACACATTTATAATTTAAAAAAACAAAAACAGTTCAGGTAAACGCTCCTCTTCCTCCTCCTCTTCATCATCACTTTGTACACTGCCATCAGGCGATGACATCACGTCTGCTGCTTCCTGCTTCCTGTCCGGTGGTCTAGTGTTTGGACAGCTCATTGGACAGCCAGTCCAGACCCTCGTACAGACCAGTACCCTGAGTGGCACAGGTGGCCTGGACGTACCACTGAGGAGAGACACACAGGAGACAGGTGAGACACTGGGGTTAAATAGACTCACACCTGGACAGGTGAGCTCTACACAATGTCATCATGATGTCATCAGCATGCCATCCACATTTGAATTAAGCTGGAGCCGATCCGAGCTGACATTGGGTGAAGGCGGGGTACACCCTGGGGGAGGAAGCCGGAGAACCTGGAGTAAACTCACGCTAACCTGCATGTCTTTGGACTGTGGCATGAAGCCGGAGAACCGGAGTACACCCACACTAACCTGCATGTCTTTGGACTGTGGGAGGAAACCGGAGAACACGGAGAAAACCCACACTAATCTACATGTCTTTGGACTGTGGGAGGAAACCGGAGAACACGGAGAAAACCCACACTAACCTGCATGTCTTTGGACTGTGGGAGGAAACCGGAGAACACGGAGAAAACCCACACTAATCTACATGTCTTTGGACTGTGGGAGGAAACTGATATTATTGATGACAGATGTTAGAGATTACTGGTGTTATTGATTACTGATGTTATTGATTAGTGATATGTTATTGATCCTTACTTGTCTGTTGCGCAGGGACTGCAGACCCAGTTTGTCGGTGAGTTCACTGACTGCCATGGCGTTTGGAAGATCCTGTTTGTTTGCAAACACCAGAAGAACCGCATCCCTCAGCTCGTCCTCCTGGAGCTACAGAGAGAGAGAGAGAGAGTCATGTGACTGATGACATCATACATCTACAGAGAGAGTCATGTAACTGATGACATCATCATATGGCGGACGGCTCTGTAACATCAGTAATGCTTCAGGTGTACTTTACGATTCTAACAAATTATCGTTTGGTCACATGAGGTTGGTACGGGTTACCATGGTTACCATGGTTACACGTCCCAACCGGCAAGGAGGCTCTCAGGAAGTGACGACGTAAATTACTGCTCAGATACAAACTCCAGAAAATTAGGATTTATTGATCCCTGTGGGGATGTATAGAGAATTAATAAAATTATGATTTATTGATCGCTGTGGGGATGTATAGAGAATTAATAAAATTATGATTTATTGATCGCTGTAGGGCTGTTTAGAGAATTAGTAAAAGGGTGAAGCCAGCTTTAAGACCAGAGAAGAAGAAGAAGAAGAAGAAGAAGAAGAAGAGTTGCTCACCATCTTAGAGAGCTCATCCTTAGACTCTTCTACTCTCTCTCTGTCATTACTGTCCACCACAAAGATCAGGCCCTGTAGGGGTCAGAGGTCAGCAACGTAAATATCATCAATGCACACTGATTACTGCTGGGTCAGCACCTGAATGGTCTGGTTCTACAAGGGTCAAAGGTCACCTACACAAACATCATCAACACACACTGATTCAGTACTGGTTCAGCACCTGAATGTTCTGGTCTTGGTTGTGTACCTGTGTATTCTGGATCTGGTTCTGGTTGTGTACCTGTGTATTCTGGATCTGGTTCTGGTTGAGTTGCTGTGTGTTCTGGTTCAGTACCTGTGTATTTTGGTTCTGGTTCTGGTTCAGTACCTGTGTATTTTGGTTCTGGTTCAGTACCTGTGTATTTTGGTTCTGGTTCTGGTTCAGTACCTGTGTGTTCTGGAAGTAGTGTCTCCACAGAGGTCTGATCTTGTCCTGACCACCGACATCCCAGACTGTGAAACAGATGTTCTTGTACTCCACCGTCTCCACGTTAAAACCTGTAAAACACGACATCTGTCAGAACCTCAAAGCAACATCTGTTTAACCCGTTGTTACAGACACAACAACATCTGTTTAACCTGTTGTTACAGACACACAATGTCTGTAGTGAATCCAGAGGTAAATGGACTTGCATTTATATAGCTCCTTTCTAGTCTTCCGACCACTCACAGCGCTTTACACTACATGTCAGCATTCACCCGTTCACAGACACACATTCATACACTGATGGCAGAAGCTGCTAAGGTGCCAACTTTGCCCATCAGGATCTAATCTAAATACTCATTCACACACTGATAGCTCAGCCTTCGGGAGCAATTTGGTGTCTCGCCCGAGGACACATCGACATGTGACCCGGAGCACCTGACCTCAGCTGAGGAACGTCAGCACATTGTTTGACACTAATCGTTGTCAGTTGAACTGGATCAACCCGTCTAACCGGGCCGACGGTGCGTTGCCAAACCTTTCCGGGTAAAATTCACCCTCCAGAGTTTCTGTTCCGTACGTGGGAGTAACGAAATAAATAAATAGACAATCCTGCAGCGGTGGATCATGAATGTTCTCCAGGTTACCATTAAAACACCTGGACAAGTACCACGCCTCAGCAACAGGGACACATTCATTATTTAATTATAAGTGTTATTAACAGTCAGGTCTTAGTGAAGATGAGTTAGAGAAGTAGTGAGTGGATCAGTGAGACTATACAGTATATATATATATATATATGTTTACTGTGGTAATATAGTTATAATAGATCAATAAGGGTTATAATCTGTCTTTATTTGATGTTTAATCCTCTCTTTTTCTGGCTGTGAGACCAATCTCATTGTTTACTGTGGTAATATAGTTATAATAGATTAATTACAGAAACATATCTGAGTTATAATCTGTCTTTTTTTGATGTTTAATCCTCAGAGAATCAAACAGCTGCTGACACAAACACATCAAACTGTGTGAAACTAAGTGACCTGATCACATCAGTAGTTTATCACGTGTATTGATTAGTTATTGATCACTTACCGATAGTCGGGATAGTGGTGACGATCTCTCCCAGCTTCAGTTTGTACAGGATCGTTGTTTTTCCAGCTGCGTCCAAACCGACTGAAACAAGATGAGATACCGGACAGAAAAATGACTTTCAACGACAGAAAATCTACTTTAAATGTCAGAAAACTGACTTTAAACAGCAGAAAACTGACTTTAAACAGCAGAAAACCGGCTTTAAACGTCAGAAAACCGGCTTTAAACGTCAGAAACCCAACTTTAAACTTCCGGTGACGCCATGTTTGATACAGCAGCTTAAAAGTTGAGCTCCGTCGTCTAACTAATAATTCCTAACAAAATCACTAGAAACTCGGCAAAACCACTCAAATTTACCATGGCATCGTCGCTCAGATATAAAGGCTAGAGTAAACAGGAGAATTTGAAGGATAAAAACTAAAAGCAACAAAACTATTGTAAGCGAGGCGGCTAATGCTCAGAACACCAGAATCCAAAATATTAGCTGAGCTGGATAATCTACGGAAAGAAAATCCACAAGGACACAGCCAGACCAGGTTGTCGATGACAAAGCTGGAGTCATCAATGCAAGAACTGAAAGGCGAAATGACAAAACTCGAGACAAGAACTACGGAGGCGGAGGGCCGAAACAGCACCACGGAGGACACCGAGAGGAGACATGAGAGAGCCATCCGGTACCTGCTGCAAAGAGAGGTGGACCTGACGGCCCGATGTGAAGACCTACAGAACAGGTCAAGGCGTAATAACCTGAGAATCTACCAAGTATCCGAAGGGAGCGAAGGAAAGGATGTGAAGGCGTTTGTGAAAGAGCTGAAAATAAGTTACCAACTTCTTGATGTGTTTAAATCTTTCCCACAAATCCAGGACAAGTTTGTCTTACCCTCAAGCGACCTTTATAGAATTCTACAAGTTAGACATTATACTACAAAACACAAAGACTGGGAGAATATTAAAAGAGGAACCAACTAATATAGAAACCTATTTTATACAACTGTTTCAACACCCTACTTCAACAAAAAAACAAAACTATCCCATATGTACAAAAAGCTAATGTTAGACACATCAGATAACACTTTACATACTTTGGGACTGCCCAAAAATATAAACATTTTGGAAAAATGTCGAAGAAGAAATTGAGAAAATCCTGGAAATGGACATCCCCCTGGACCCGCTACTGTTCTTACTGGAAGTATCACCGGAACGCCTGTTTACCACAGATCAGTGCTATGGACTGCATATCTTATTGATGGTTGCAAGAAAAATAATCACTATTAACTGGATGAAGACTAACCCTCCCACAATTGCTCAATGGTTACAAAAAGTCAAACAGGTGTACATGATGGAAGACATGACTGCCCAGGTACAACTGAAATTGCCTATTTTTTTGCCTAAAGGAGATGGATGTTAGTTATAGAAGACCTTAGTCAGGAATCCTGTACTTGATTGTCTGTGATGTATAGTTTTTGTAGGTATATAAGTGGATGGATGTGTGTGCACTCCATCCCTATGTAGCATTACTTTGTTTTTGTGTACATGTCTGTCAGGTGAGGCCCAGTCTCAAGGTGGTTTTGTTTTGTGATAATTAATTGCCTGTTAATTTGAATTAATGGCAATAAAGTAAAAAAAAAAAATCTAAAAAAAGAAAGAAAAGAAAACTGACTTTACATGTCAGAAAACTGACTTGATACGACAGAAAACTGACTGTAACATCAGAAAACTGACTTTAAATGTCAGAAAACTGACTTTATACGTCAGGAAACTGACTTTAAACACCCGAAAACTGACTCTAGACACCCGAAAACTGACTCTAGACACCCGAAAACTGACTAGACGGCAGAAAACTGACTTTAAATGACAGGAAACTGACTTTAAATGTCAGAAAACTGACTTTAAATGGCAGACAACTGACTAAACAGCAGAAAACCGACTTTATATGTCAGAAAACTGACTTTAAATGATAGAAAACTGACTTTATATGGCAGAAAACTGGCTTTACATGACAGGAAACTGACTTTATAAGGCAGAAAACTGACTCTAGACGACAGAAAACTGACTTTAAATGACAGAAAACTGACTAAACAGCAGAAAACTGACTTTAAAACAGCTTCATATTCACTGACTTTAAAACTACAGTTAAATGAACCTTTGATTACAGAGATAACGCGTTAAAACCAGACGGTAAACAGCCGGTGACAGACCGGTCAGACGGCTACTCGGTTAGCTCTGAGCGTTAGCCTCCGGCGGCTAGTTAGCTGCGTTAGCTTCTATTTATCATGTTTTCAGCTAAAGTTGAGTTTTAGTTCAACCAGGCGGGACTTAATGTCAGCGAGCAGCTCCACTGAGTCAGCCGGAACATTAACATCAGAGGCTGGGGAGTGTTTCAGCCCCCCACCGGCTAGCATGGAGCTAGTTAGCCTCGGAGCTAGTTAGCCTAGCCTCGGTCCTCACCCATCAGGATCCTCATCTGCTTCTTCCCGAAGAGCCGAGCGAACAATGTCGAGATCGTCAGACCCATCTCTAATGAAAATGTCCCGGTTCCCCGGCGGTAGGATTAAAAACCAGTCGGCGGAGAATGTCAGTCGGTTAGTCCGGTGAGAAGCTGCAGGTCGGAGCCGCAGTAGAGACGGAGGAACGGGCGGAGATCAGCGGAGAAGAGGCGGAGATCAGCGGAGGGGGCGCAGCTCCTCTCGGTGCCACGTCCAGGCCAACGCGGAACAAATGACGTCACCGCTTAGACAAACCTTTATTGACACTGTCAGCACAGTGCTGCGTTCAACTTCTACTCAAAACATGGTAGACTCGGGTATTTAACATGGCTCATGGTACTCTTTATTCTCTAAAATATTTAAAATTTGATCCGTGTTCTGTGAAAAGTTGATAAGTAAGGGATATTTTTTAGACTTTATACTTTATACTGTATATCATGCTTTATACTTTATAATTTATATTATATATTTTTTGGCCTAACACTTTATAGACTGCACATATGTACATACTACATTTATTTATTGATAGACTGTACACACTATGTTCACCCATTCACCCTGTCTCTTTTATATCTCTATTATTGTTTTTATCATTTTTGTATACCTTTACCTCTCCTGTGTTTCACTCTGTTTGCTGATGTTGCTGCTTTGACACCTGAATTTCCCTCCGGGGATTAATAAAGGTTCATCTTATCTTATCTTATCTTATCTTATATTGTACAGTGAGCCGGTCATGGCGTCGGGGTGCAGCATCGCCCTGTCGTGGATTCTTTCACAACAATGACCCGCTAGCTGTACATTATCCCGCTTATTACACGGCTACTTACAGAAGAAATCAATATTTGGACACAAAAATGGTCCGCCAGAGTGAGAACTGCGCCCATAGCAACGGTCTGTTATACATAGCAACGGTCTGTTATACATAGCAACGGTCTGTTGTGCAGAGCGGCGGCCATGAGCTCGCCAGTGGAGCATGCTCACGTGCACTAACATGCACAGAGAATCTCTGATTACAACACAGAGGGAGAGACTTCGTTAATGCTCTGTATCACATATCATATATATACACACTGGACACTGAGTACAAATATAATATCAATATCATGTGCAATACTACTTTTTACATTCTCATGTGCAATATCACTGTTCATTGTGCACAATATTACTTATTTTTCTGTTTGTTAGCTTACTTTACCTTTTTTATTTTACTTATCTTATCTTATTTACTCATTTTACTAAATTTATCTTACTTAATTGTTATTCTATTAGGCACTGGTGCTAGAAATAGTACTTTTTTATTTTATACACTTTTATTTTATACACTTGAACTTGTTGTAATTTTGTTGTATTTATTAGCAATCTCTGGCACAATAATTTCCTTCGTGATTAATAAAGTTCTATCTTATCTTATATTATCTTATTATATATATCATATAAAGAACCTTTAAAACAAAAGAAACACACCTCTTTGTTTTTCCTGACTGCCCTGAACGCAGCATCAGAGTCCCGCCCCCTCCTCCTCCAGTTCCGGTTCAGACCAACATGGCGGCTGCTGGCTGACAGTCTCCTCAGATTAAACTCTGAGTTTATATTAATAATATTCACGGTTTTCTGATGAACTCAGGATCATTATCGGTTTGATTCCAGCTCGGCAAACCGGCGGTTCGTGTCCGGTTCTACCGGCGGCGGCTCATCAGGTGAGAACTGGAGAAAACCGGACATTAATGTCGGTGTTTGTGATGGACGGTAGATGTTGTGGTCAGTCTGCTCCGGTTAAAACTTCATTAACGGGTTTCTGCTCGTTCACCGGCACATATATAAATATATACATAGTAGTAGAAAGTAACGAAGTACATTTACTCAACTGCTGTACTCAAGTTTACATTTAAGGTACTTGTACTGTACTTTAGTACTTCTACATTTATCTGACAGCTTTAATGTTAGTGACATATTATTATTATCATTATTATTATTATTATTATTAACATTTACATTATTATTATTAATAATAACATTATTAACATTTACATTATATTAAAATGATTATTGTCATTATTATTAACAGTATTATTATTAATAATGATAATAATAACATTATCATTATTATCATCATTATTATTATTATTAATAATAATAATAATAATAATAATATTATTAAAATTATCATTATTATTAACATTATTATTATTGTCATCATATTAACATTATTATTATTAATAACAATGATAACATTATTATTATTATTATTAACATTATTATCATCATCAATATTATTAATAATAATAACATTATTATTAACATTATAATTCTTAGCATTATTATTATTGTCATTGTTATGAACATTATTATTATTATTATTTTTAATGATAATAATAACATTATTATTATTAACATTATTATTAATAATAATAATAATAATAATAATAATAAAACATTATTACATCTTTTACACGAAAAATGACTTCAACCATCAAAATAGATTCACATTAATTTCCTGTCAATCCACTAATTGATTAATATATAAAACAATATTTATATTCATATAGCAGTGTGATCTGACCCGGGCAGACCTTCGGAGTCATGGAGAAGTTTGGGATGAGTTTTGGGACCGGGTCTGGCAAGAAGGAGCTGCTGGACACCATCGAGTCCCAGAAGAAGCAGCTGGTCCAGTACCAGACCCGCTTTAAGGACGTGGTCCGGGCCTATAAGAGTCTTCTGAAGGAGAAGGAGGCTCTGGAGGCCAGTCTGAAGGTCTTGACGGTGACCCAGGAGGTGGACCTGAACCGGCAGGGCCAGGACGCTACCTCTACCTCGGACCTCCCAGAGGACGGCTGCTCGCTGCACAGTGAGGACAGCCTGGACACGGCGGCGTCTGTGGACACGTCCAGTGAGACCACCAGAGGGGACCAGAGCGAGGAGGACCAGGGAGAACCAGGACTAAAGTCCAGCTCAGTGGTACGTTTTTAACAGTTCAACTTCATTTTAAACACATTTATTACCAACAAAAGAACAACAGAACAAAGAAAGAAATACTACTACGAACGCGACTGTAGAGCGATCAATGACACGAATAAGACGCGTTTATTCTTTATTTTACAAAGTCGTAGTCGTACGACGTCGTAGTAAGTCGTACTTGTGGTTGACAACGTCGGCAGCAGTTTAACATGATGAGTGTTCTTCCTGCAGACCCTGAGGTCCGATCCGGACGCCGGCATCTCAGAGAGCAGCGGCGTGGGGGCAGAGCAGCAGGCCACGCCCCCTCCCAGTACGGAGGCGGACCGTCGACTCGCCCAGCTGAAGAACCAACTGAGCACGCTCACCAGCGCCCTCGCCACAGTGACGCACGAGAAGTCTCGGATGGAGGCGAGTTTCCAGGCCGACAAGCGTCAGCTGAAACAGGAGGTGGAGGAGCTCCAGGACCGTCTGGTCGCCGTGACGACGCAGCAGGACGCGGAGCTACGCGCCTTACAGCAGCAGCTGGCTGAGAGCCGCGCTCGCGTCATCACGCAGCAGCACGAGAGGGAGCAGGAGCAGGGAGACCACGTCCAGCAGTTGAGGGAGCTGCAGAGGATCCTGCAGCAGGAGAGAGACCTGCGACAGGACGCAGAGCTCCGTCTGCAGGACGCCAACGCCACTCTCCTCGTGACATCACAGGCCGTGGACCGGGGGGCGGAGTCTCAGGCTCACCTGAACCAGGTGAGGGAGGAGAGAGACGAGCTGAGGAGGAGGCTGCAGACCGCCGAGGAAGACCAGAAGAAACCGGATCCCAGAGTGGACGAACTGCAGCGAGAGCAGACGGAGCTGAAAAACCACTTCCAGCAGCAGATCCACATCGAGACCAGGAAGGTAAAACTGAGACCCTAACCGAATCAAACCAGGTCTAAACTATCTAAAACAGATCCACATTGAGACCAGGAAGGTAAAACTGAGACCCTAACCGAATAAAACCAGGTCTAAACTAACTAAAACAGATCCACATTGAGACCAGGAAGGTAAAACTGAGACCCTGACCAACTAAAACCAGGTCTAAAGAACTAAAACAGATCCACATTGAGACCAGGAAGGTAAAACTGAGACCCTGACCAAATAGAACCAGGATTAAAGAACTAAAACAGAGCCACATAGAGACCATGAAGGTAAAACTGAGATCCTAACCAACTAAACCTGACTGTGTTTGTGTATTCTCAGGCCAGCGATGCGGAGGATCGAGCTCGTGAGCGCGCTCAGTCCGCGGAAGCGAGGGTTGCCGGTCTGGAGCAGAGAGTCTCTGAACTGTCGGAGCTGCTGGGTTCCTGTGAGAAGTCGAGGCAGAGAGACCAGCAGACGGCTCAGAGACTCAGAGACCGGATCCTGCAGCTGGACACCGAGAACAAAACGCTCGCCATCGCCGCCTCCAGCAGGATGACCTCTGACCTCGGCGTGGACGAGTCGCAACTGGACGTCGGCGTGCTGAAGGCGAAGCTGGAGAAGGTGAAGAAGCTGCTGCTGCTGGCAGCTCAGAGGAACCCGGACCAGAACATCCAGAACCTGGCGGAGACCCAGGCGGAGCCGGGCGGAGACAAAGCCTCGGCGTTCTACCAGCAGGAGCTGCGGCAGCTCAAGGACGAGTTTGAGCGCTACAAGCTGCGAGCGCAGGTGGTGCTGAAGAACAAGAACGCCAAAGATGGCTGCCAGGCGAAGGAGCTGGAGGAGGTCCGGGACCAGCTGGCGGAGCTGAAGGAGAAGTACATCAACCTGCGGATCCAGAGCGATGAGGCCGAGACAAAACACCGCCGCGAGCTGGAGGACCGGCAGCAGCACACTGTGGCGCTGCAGCACTCTCACAAACAGGAAGTGGAGCGGGTGGAGGCGCTGCACCGCGACGACATGCTGCGACTGGAGGCGGAGCTGCACAAACAGAGAGAGAGGACCATGGCGCTGCTGAACGAGAAGGACCAGGAACTGGAGAAGCTGCGGGCCGCCGCGCCGAGCTACAGCAACGACGCCAACAAGATGGCCGACGACGAGCACGAGTCCGGCCCGGAGAGCGAGGGCGACATCATCAGCCAGGCCCTGCGGCGGGCGGCGCCCAACGAGCCCACGCTGCTGCTGTACGCCGAGCAGCTAGCCAGGAAGGAGGTGGAGGCGGGCGGCCTGCGGCGGCAGAAACACCGACTGGAGGAGGACGTCCACCAGCTGCAGGCCAGGCTCGTCGCTAACGGAGAGCACCACGACGAGGAGGCGTCCGAGCTGCGAGGACAACTCGACAAATTGATCAGAGATCAGGGCAGAGAGGGCGCCAACATGGAGTACCTGAAGAACGTCATCTACAAGTTCCTGACGCTACAGGACGCCAGCGGGAGGCAGCAGACGCTCGGCGCCATCCTGACTATCCTGCACTTCAGCCCGCAGGAGAAACATAGCGTCATGAGGCTGCAGGGCGCCACCTGGTGGACCGGCAAGAGATAAAACACCTGAAGAAGAAACACCAACAAGAGGTGAAACACCTGAAGAAGAAACACTAACAAGAGGTAAAACACCTGAAGAAGAAACACCACCTGGTGGACCAACAAGAGATAATTTAACAGACGTTTAAATTGATAGAAAAGTGAATGGAGTCTGGTTTCTATCTGAACTGTGTGTATATATGAATATATTTAACTGAGAGGAAACATTTAAAGATAACTTTGGTTGATGCAGTTCTTAATCACTGATATTTTGTTGAAAATTAAAGTATTTTTGCTGCTTCACAAACTCAGTTTGGTTCATTCTGAAATTCTAAAGTTTCACAGTTTTATAGTCACAACTTCTCGATCAAAACATTTTGACTTTTTACTTCATAAAATGAACATTTTTAGTTATAACATCTTTCATCGTAACACTGCGACTGTTTATCATAACGTCGCCACACTTTTCGTATAAATCCACAAAAATAAAAGCACATATTTAATGACGTACTGGCTCAGCTGAGCGGTTTCATAAGAACATAAAATACATAATTCAGATCAATACATTGATCAATAAGCACCAGAGACAATAGAATATACAACAAAGTAGACAAAATATGAACATGATTCAGGTTTTACTTTTCAAATCAAAACTACATATTGACAGTTTTGAGGAAAAAGACCAAAAAGGCAAATAACACATTATTCTTATTATTCTTATTATTAGTGTGAGTTTCATTCATTCATCACTGAGTTCAGTCTGATTAAAAAACATCATCTGTTCAGATTCACGTGAAATGTTTGATCACAACAACACGTTCAACCTGAAACACTTTATTCTCCGTTAGGAACACAGGAAAGATGTCAGCGTGTACTAACGTGTACTCAACATGTACTCAATATGTACTCTGTGTGTACTAACGTGTACTCAACATGTACTCAATATGTACTCTGTGTGTACTAACGTGTACTCAACATGTACTCAATATGTACTCTGTGTGTACTAACGTGTACTCAACATGTACTCAATATGTACTCTGTGTGTACTAACGTGTACTCTGCGTGCACTCAATGTGTACTCAATATGTACTCTGTGTACTCAACGTGTACTCAGCATGTACTCTGTGTACTCAGTGTGTACTCAACGTGTACTGAGCGTGTACTCAGTGTGTACTCAACGTGTACTCAGCATGTACTCTGTGTACTCAGTGTGTACTCAACGTGTACTGAGCAGCGTCCGCAGGTCTCCGGGCAGCGAGCTGATGATGCCGTTGATAAAAGCGTCTAGTTTGTCTAAAACGCCGTCCTTCACCTGCAGCTGCTGCCGGCGAGCTTTAATCTGAAAAACAGCAGCAGTCAAAAACACACTTCCTGTTTACCACATGTAAAACACGTCCTCATAGATATATACAGTATAGTACTATAATGTAGTACTATAGATATAGTAATAAAATAGTAGTAGTAGTAGTAGTAGTAGTAGTAGTAGATAGTATATAGTACTATAATGCAGTACTATAGATATAGTAATAAAATAGTAGTAGTAGTAGTAGTAGTAGTAGTAGTAGATAGTATATAGTACTATAATGCAGTACTATAGATATAGTAATATAATAGTAGTAGTAGTAGTAGTAGATAGTATATAGTACTATAATGCAGTATTATAGATATAATAATATAATAGTAGTAGTAGTAGTAGTAGTAGTAGATAGTATATAGTACTATAATGCAGTATTATAGATATAATAATATAATAGTAGTAGTAGTAGTAGTAGATAGTATATAGTAATATAATGTAGTATATTGAGTTAGTGATTCTCACCAGTTTCTCTCTGAGCTTCAGAATCAAGTCGACGATTTCAACCTCAGACTTGTCTTTAGTCCAACTCATCAGGTCCTGAGAGGCAGAACTCAGGGTTAGAAGGTCCACATGTTGACCACCTGACAGATGTTGACAGTAGGCTAACAGATGTTTACAGTGATCCGGATGTTTACAGTAGTGTAACAGATGTTTACAACCTGACGGATGTTGACAGTAGTCTAACAGATGTTTACAGTGATCCAGATGTTGACAGTAGTCTAACAGATGTTTACAGTGATCCAGATGTTGACAGTAGTCTAACAGATGTTTACAGTGATCCAGATGTTTACGGTAGTCTAACAGATGTTGCCAGTGATCCAGATGTCTAACATGTTTAAGGTAGTCTAACAGATTTGAAGTTAGTCTAACAGATGTTGCCAGTGATCCAGATGTTGAGAGTAGTCTAACAGATGTTGACAGTGATCCAGATGTTTACAGCAGTCTAACAGATGTTTACAGTGATCCAGATGTTTACATAGTATAACAGATGTTGCCAGTGATCCAGATGTTTACAGTAGTCTAACAGATGTTTACAGTGATCCAGATGTTTACAGTAGTCTAACAGATGTTGAGTTGTGTGTCTGATGAGCTGAAGTAAACTCACGGCGTCACTGATGACCTCCAGGTGAAGACTCTCCAGTTTCTGTGTCATCTCTTTGTGTCGATGACGATACCATCCGTCAAAGTTCGGACACCTGAAGAACTTCCTGTTACGAGTTCAAACAAGATGAATGTTAAAACTTTATTCTCAAAGTTCCGACTTTATTGTCAACGTTCCGACTTCATTGTCAACGTTACGACTTTATTGTCAACGTTACGACTACATTTTGAAAATTAAACAAAAGTTACGACTTTACTGTCAACATTACGACTTTATTGTCAACGTTACGACTTTATTGTCAACGTTACGACTTTATTGTCAATGTTACGACTTTATTGTCAACGTTACGACTATATTTTCAAAATTAAACAAAAGTTACAACTTTATTCTCAAAGTTATGAAGAACGGCATCTAAAAGGTGAACATGAAGAAGACAGAAAAGACTAAAGAATATAAAACCAACTGAAGACACAAGGTGACTTTCTTCTCGTGTACACCCAGAGGACACCTGAGTGACTCACCTGTACAGTCCCATCCAATCACCTTTGAGCACCGAGGTGAGCTGAGGCCCGGTGTGGTCCAGAGTGGATATGAACTCGTCCTGACTGAAGGGTCGAATCTGAGGAGGAGTCTGAACACACAAACACATCAACACACTGCTGACATCACTGTGAGGTCATCACCGATGATCCACTTCCTGTTTACCTTCCACGGTGTCACTGATCTCTGCAGAGGCATCAGGCTCGACATGTACCGCTCCTGACAGACAAGACACAGGGTTTAAACTCGACACAGTTTCCTGCTTTCTGATTGGACAAACTGGATGAGTCATCGTACGCCATCACACGAGAAAGTCAGCGGTTATTTCCAGGAAACCGCTTCAGTTTGAATCTGCTTAAAAAGTTTCAAACTTTAAAACGATGTCTGAACTGAGTTCTGTTGAATTTAATAATTCAGGAACTTTATTTTGAAAGTCAAACAGTTTCCTGTTTCTACTCATATGTTGATGAAACCTGCTTCGTCTTCTCTTACTACACAGATGATTTTAACTTTAATGCTGCATGTCAGATGTTTTGTTTGTATTTTAGGTGTATTTATAGTAATAAAAACCTTCAGAAACTTTATTTTGAAAGTCAAAGGGTTTCCTGTTTCTACTCGTATGTTGATGAAATCTGCTTCTTCTTCTCTTCCTGCACAGATGAGTTTAACTATAATGCTTCATGTCAGAAGTTTTGTTTGTATTTTAGGTGTATTTATAATAATAACAACCTTCAGGAACTTTATTTTGAAAGTCAAACAGTTTCCTGTTTCTACTCATATGTTGATGAAATCTGCTTCTTCTTCTCTTCCTGCACAGATGAGTTTAACTTTAATGCTTCATGTCAGATGTTTGTTTGAATTTTAGGTTTATTTATAATAATAAAAACCTTCAGGAACTTTATTTTGAAAGTCAAAGCTTTTCCTGTTTCTACTCGTATGTTGATGAAATCAGCTTCTTCTTCTCTTCCTGCACAAATGAGTTTAACTTTAATGCTTCATGTGTATTTATCAAACACTCCCAGAGAACAGCAAGAGATATTTTCAATATTGATTATTCTGCTTTGCCGATTAATTTTTCTTTCGATCAACTAATTGATTAATCATCGAAGCTCACATCACTCACACTGTGACTCATGTGTGAACAGGCCTTTCTGTTGTCACATTTAATTAACTCTGAATTAAATTACCATTAATGAATTAACTAATAAAGTGAAACCAACGGAAGTGAGTCTATAAAGAGGTCAAACGGAGGATAGGAAGTGCGGTGTCGGGTGGAGACGTTGCAGCGATGTGATTGGCTGTTTGCTCACCAGCGGGATGATGAAGCTCTGGGTGAGCTCTAACAGGTGTCGCCTCAAGATGGCGTTCTGAACCTCCGACGGTCTCTTCCTCTGAATCCCCTGAAGACACACAGACGCCAATGTTTCAGCATCAATCGTCTTCAGATCAATAAATCCTGACCGATCAATAAATCCTGACTGATCAATAAATCCTGACTGATCAATAAATACTGACCGATCAATAAATCCTGACTGATCAATTAATCCTGACTGATCAATAAATACTGACCGATCAATAAATACTGACCGACTGATCAATAAATCCTGACTGATCAATAAATCCTGACCGATCACAAATCCTGACTGATCAATAAATACTGACCGATCAATAAATCCTGACTGATCAATAAATCCTGACTGATCAATAAATACTGTCCGATCAATAAATACTGACCGATCAATAAATCCTATCTGATCAATAAATACTGACTGATCAATAAATACTGTTCCGATCAATAAATATCAATAAATCCTATCTGACCAATAAATACTGACCGATCAATAAATCCTATCTGACCAATAAATACTGACTGATCAATAAATACTGACCGATCAATAAATACTGACTGACCAATAAATACTGACTGATCAATAAATACTGACTGATCAATAAATCCTGACTGATCAATAAATACTGACCGACTGATCAATAAATCCTGACTGATCAATAAATCCTGACTGATCAATAAATACTGACCGATCAATAAATCCTGACTGATCAATAAATCCCCTGACTGATCAATAAATACTGTCCGATCAATAAATACTGACCGATCAATAAATCCTATCTGACCAATAAATACTGACTGATCAATAAATACTGTCCGATCAATAAATACTGACCGATCAATAAATCCTATCTGACCAATAAATACTGACTGATCAATAAATACTGACCGATCAATAAATACTGACTGATCAATAAATACTGACCGATCAATAAATACTGACTGATCAATAAATCCTGACTGATCAATAAATACTAACTGATCAATAAATACTAACTGATCAATACACATCGTCCATGTTTTCACCTTCAAAAGTCTTTTAATCAGAATCTTGTCTTTGTGGAGAAACGTCCTGAACGCCGTGTAGATCCCTGCAGACAGGAAGTCAACATGTATTAATATTAACATTACTATTAATAATAATAATATTATTAGTAGTATTTGTATTATTATTATTATTATTAATAATAATAATAATAATAATAATAATAATAATAATATGAATACAGGTGAATAAAGACTCAGGTGTTACCTGGTTTAGTGTCCAGCGTCTTCAGTTTGGACAGTTTCTTCACCTTCACCTGTTTTGGTAAATCACCTGACAGAGAGATCAGATTATTATTAACAGTAATAATAATAACAATGATAATAATAATTAATAAAAAAAGTAGATCATTTAATGAAAAAACTAAATATTCTAAAATTTCGATTGATTAAATTTGGATTGATGTGAATCTAAAACAACCAAGAAAAAGAAAGGGTTGAATAAAAAGAGAAGAAGAAGAAGAAGAAGAAAAAGAAACAGAGGAAGAAGAGAAGAAGAAAGAAGAAGAAAAATAAAGGGTTAAATAAAAAGAGAAGAAGAAGAAGAAGAAGAAGAAGAAGAAGAAGAAAAAGAAGCAGACGAAGAAGCAGAAGAAGAAGAAGAACAAGAAGAAGCAGAAGAAGAAGAAGAACAAGAAGAAGTAGAAGAAGAAGTGTGGCAAAGTGATCTTGGTCTACCCGCCATCTTGGTTTCTCCCAGCCGGACGATGTGAGGCCAGTTCTGAAAAGTCTTGATGAAGAACGGATTGGTGACTCCCAGAACCACATTAGGCCTGGACAGGTGAAACAGAGACAGGTGAGACAGAGACAGGTACACAGACAGGTGAAACAGAGACAGGTGAGACAGAGACAGGTACACAGACAGGTGAAACAGAGACAGGTGAGACAGAGACAGGCACACAGACAGGTGAAACAGAGACAGGTGAGACAGAGACAGGTGCACAGACAGGTGAAACAGAGACAGGTGAGACAGAGACAGGTACACAGACAAGTGAAACAGAGACAGGTGAGACAAGGACAGGTGAGACAGGTACACAGACAGGTGAGACAGGGGCAGACAGGTGAGACAGAGATAGGTAAGACAGGTGAGACAGAGACAGGTGAGACAGAAACAGGTACACAGACAGGTGAGACAGAGACAGGTGAGACAAGTACAGGTGAGACAGGTACACAGACAGGTGAGACAGGGGCAGACAGGTGAGACAGGTACACAGGCAGGTGAGAAAGAGACAGGTGAGACAGAAACAGGTACACAGACAGGTGAGACAGAGACAGGTGAGAGAGGTTCACAGACAGAGACAGGTACAGGTACAGGTGAGACAGACAGGTACAGGTGAGACAGGTACAGGGACGGGTGAGACAGACAGGTACAGGTGAGACAGGTACAGGGACAGGTGAGACGGGTACAGCTACAGGTGAGACAGGTAGAGGTACTGACGGGGCCTGGGTCCTGGTGGTGTACTCTCTGAACTCGCTGTCGTGGATGGTGAAATATGGACGGAAGTCACAGCAGAACTTCAGAGGACTGATGGAGCTGAGAGAGGACACACTGTTACCATGGCAACAACACAAATGCTGCTTTCTGATTGGCTGTTCAGCTATCGCTAGTTCACACTACACTGCTTTCTGATTGGCTGGTCAGTTATAGCTAGTTCACAAACACTGCTTTCTGATTGGCTGGTCAGGTACACCTAACCGATAGCGTGGTGTGAACAGTGAAAGCCTCGTAGTGTGAAGTAGGCGTTACCTAACCAGAGCCAGCACGGTTTCCGAGGAGACCGTGGGAGACGGCGCCATGACGACCACTGGTTCCCCGAGCAACATGAGCTCCCAGAGCATCTGCAGGTGGATCAGGACCGACTGGAAACATCTGAGAGAGGTCAAAGGTCACATTAAACTGACAGAAAGGAGAATATGTGAATGTTTAACTATAGATTACTGATCAATAATAACGTTCCCCCTGGTGGCGCCCCCCGGCTGCAACTCCATGCGTAACGCAGCCAGGCTGCTCGCTTATAATAATAATAATAATAATAATAATAATAATAATAATATTAATATTAATATTAATAATAATAATAATAATAATACTTGAAGAGGTCCAGCTCGTGGATGGTGGGCAGCAGAGTCGGAGCCGGCAGGAGGTTCTGAGGAAATCAAACAAATCAAACTTCATTGATCATTCCCACTTTGTGTTGTTAATAAAGGGTCCCTTTCTCTTCCAGACCTCTTTAGCAGTCTGTCTGACTGGACTTCCTGGTTTGTCTGTTTTTGAAGGAATCCGGACCTGAAAAATAATAAGAATAAAAAACAGATTCATGAAAACAACAAACAGTCAACTTCAAATAGAATTAACTTTCAATAATTAACTGAATAATAATAATAATAATAAAAACTTCAAATAGAATTAACTTTGAATAATTAATTAAATAATAATAATAATAATAATAATAATAACTTCAAATAGAAAAGTAACTTCAGTGGAAAGATAGAAAGATACAACTACAGAGTTTACATACTGCTGAAGAATACACTTTTTATCTTGGCCATATTATATTATTAGATTATACCATATTATTATTAGTTTGCATGTGTTAGGGGGCTTCACCTGTATGACCCCGCCCCTTCCTCACACATAACACCACGCCCCATCATATATAAGACCACGCTCCTCACCTGTATGACCCCGCCCCTTCCTCACACATAACACAATGCCCGCCTTAATAGGTAAAGCCACGCCCCTCACCTGTAAGACCACGCCCATCACAGGCAGGTTGAGGGTCAGTCCGGGTACAGGTGAAGGCCATTGGTCGATCTCGTTACACACTGTGAGGAAGGACGAGAGAAACACGAGTGATGTCATTATTACCGTTGTTCTGATTGGTCCAAGGTTATAAAAGTAAGCACGACATCATCACCTGCTTCCAGACAGGGCGCCTGTTTCTCAAAGAATTCGGGAGCAACGATCTGCAGCAGCGAGTGGAACAGGTGAGTGTATGGTAACCTGGATACCAACACCAGAGACTGAAACACACAGAGTCACCGCTGTCAGTCAAACATCACAACCAGGTAACCAGGTTAACCAGGTATGAACAGGTGTGAACGGTTGTGAACGGTTGTGAACAGGTGTGAACAGGTGTGAACGGGTGTGAACAGGTGTGAACGGGTGTGAACGGGTGTGAACAGGTGACTCTGACCTTCTGGAAGTATCCTCTCTTCACAGAAACGTCCTTCACTTGTCTGAAATAGACGTAACCAAAGAAATGGGACACTTCAGTCTGTGGAGACAACAAGAGACAAACCGTAAATGTTTATATAGTTATACGTATTTATTAATGTTCATAAGTGTTTATAAATGTTTATAAGTGTTCATAATTGTTTAAGTTATACATATTTCTAAATGTTTATAATTGTTTATAAATGTTTATGAATATTTAGTGTTTATAATGGTTTCTAAATGTCCATAAGTTATACATATTTAAAATTTTTAGTGTTCCTAAATGTTTATGAATGTTTAGGGTTTATAATTGTTTATGAATATTTAGTGTTTATAAGGGTTTATAAATGTCCATAAGTTATACATATTTAAAATGTTTAGTGTTCATAAATGTTTATGAATGTTTAGGGTTTATAATTGTTTATGAATATTTAGTGTTTATAAGGGTTTATAAATGATTATAACTTATACATTTTCATAAATGTTTAACAATGTTTAATGTTTATAAATGTTTGTAAATGTTTAGGAATGTTTAGTATTTATAATGGTTTATAAATGTTTATACATTTTTAGTCTTTATAAGGGTTTTAAATGTTTATAAATGTTAAGTGTTTATAAATGTTTATGAATGTTTAGTGTTTATAAGGGTTTATAAATGTTTATGAATATTTATACATTTTAGTGTTTATAAATGTTTTTACATGTTTATGAATGTTTAGTGTTTATATAGGTTTATAAATGTTTATGAATGTTAATAAATGTTAAGTGTTTATAAATGTTTATAAATGTTTATGAATGTTTAGTGTTTATAAGGGTTTAAAAATGTTTATAAATGTTTATAAAGTTATACATATTTATGAATGTTTTATAAATGTTTAGTGTTCATAAGGGTTTATAAATGTTCATGAATGTACATTATTATTATACAGTATACTGCTGGTAGTTTAATCTATAATAATAATAATACATCAGCATGTATTATTATATACTTATACTAACTGCTTTTTGATTTGCTGACAGGCCCCTGACTGTGAGAGCTGTGATCACAAATGATCAATCAGATGATCAATCAGATGATCAATCGGATGATCAATCAGATGATCAATCAGGTGATCAATCAGATGATCCATCGTTTCAGACTGAGACGTCTAACGATCCATTAAAGTGTCACATGGGGTCTCACCTGAAGGGTGGCGGGGGCGTCTCTGTTGTAAACGTCTTCTCTGAACCTCGAAACTCTGCGACCCACCGACTGACGTAACCTGAAGCTGAACACAGTGTCCCCAAGGCATCCTGGGAATTAAGTAACATATGTGACCTTTAACCTCTGAGTCACACACAGCACCATACAGTGTTATCTGACCGCTGGACTTACCTGAGTACGAGTCAGGGAAGGACAGGTAGCAGATGCTGGTTTTCTGACGACAAATCACAAACAAATAGGATCAATAACTATATATAATATATATATATATATATATATATATATATATATATATATATTGTATATACTGTTGATATATATGCATACATATACATATAGAACACACAGATACATACACAAATATGTTAAATCAAAAATTACCTCCTTCTCAGTGAGTTTCACGTCCTGAGGATACACCAGCTGAAAACACCAAAAACAGAAAGAATCAACTCACACCAAACTCCATTCAGAAATCTGCTGATTCAGTGTATCGCTGCCTGTCACCAGACTGTTAAATGTCACAACTCCTCAAAATATAATATGATGTTCAACAAATCTTCATCTCAACAGCTGCTCTTCCCAGAAAATCTAAACTAAAAAAAGGATTCCCTCTTTAATTCCAACAATCATCTGATTGATTTTACAGCAGGATGTTTTTTTTTTTTTTAAATTATGTTAAAATTCACAAATGTTGGCTACATATGTGACACATGTAATGTACCGAATTCAACAGCATACTCTCATCATTATTTCTATCTAATGAATCATTTTAAGAAGGGTGAATCTCCCAAAATGAAAAGCAAATTTTAAGAATTGTCAGTTTTTCAAATAGAGTCTGGTACGTGTGGCACTAACACAATGAGTAACCGCGGGGTCTGGGGGAATAAAATCACTGAGCTTTGTTAAAGGGACTGTTTGTAACTTTTTAAGCGTATAAATCTACCTGGTCGGGATCCCATGCGCGCTTGCATGTGGCCGGAGTCTCTGCTCCGCTGCCTGCTTGCCTTCACTCACACATCGCGCGCGTTCTCGCTGTCTCGCTCCACCTCTACACGTGTATGCGCGCACACTCCACACTGCAGAAGAGTTAGTTTAGCTCTGAGAATATCTAGTGAATGTACAGTGGACGTTTGTGCAGAAATAACCGCTGCAGCTCCTCCAGACCAACAGCGGTTTCCCGTGTCTTGTGAAGTGACGGAGCTCCGCAGCGAGAAACGTTATCGTGTCCGACCGGGTGCCGGTGTCTCCCTCCGGGCGCAGTCAGAGACGATAACGTTTCTCTTCCTCGTCTGGTCAGCTAACATTACTGCTAAGCAGGTGAAATATAGAGTGATATTGTGGTTTTAGCTGACGTGTGTCGCCTCGATGTTTTGAGCGATGCTCGTTCATCTCTATGTAGAGCGAGCACAAGCACGAGCCAGATGCTGACTTTCATTGACTTAACGGCCACAGGTGTTGCTGTTAACAAGGATTTCTGATTTTTACAAACAGTCCCTTTAAATTACTAATACGATACAGGCAACCTGACAGCTTTACATGTCAGCTATCACCAGCGGAAAGAACAGACTCGCACCAGATTCCATTTATAATTCTGCAAATTTAACACATATGTGCCTCCTGTCCAGTTAGGGTTGGGGTTAAAATGTCACTTCACACCAGCGTTAACAAATCCTGAGGATAATGTTCACTTCGGCTTACAGATCACCATTTTAAAACCAGTCCTTTTGACAAAATCTCAACTTTTTGTTTAACGATTCCCCCTTTTTAATTCTCACAATAATCTGATCAGCGGCTGCAGGACATATTGAGAGTTTATTAATATTTATCTAATTTATAAATGTTGTCTGGTGGACGAGATGCATGCCGAACTCAACAGTAGATCCTCATCAGTTCCTCAAGATGTAAATAATTATTTATGAGAATCTGCATTAGCCGAGAAGGAGAGCAACAACAAAAAACAGTCAGTTTGTGAACGGAGTCTGGTGCATCTGTCACCATGACAATAGAGCAGTGTCCGGCTCTAGTGCTTCAGCTGAATGATGCTACCCATGCTAACGTTGCTAAGCTACCGTTGCTCCGTACCTCGATGGCCTGACCGAGCTCCAGGTCGAAGGTAACGACACAGACGCACTCCAGCCAGGAGGAGAAGCGGGCCCACGGGCACCGGCTTCCACCGCCGTCCGCCTCCTCATGGCGGGGAGAACCGGAGCCGTCAAAAGGGTTCATCACGACCGGATCACAGCTCCGCGACCTCCACCGTCCATCCTCCGGTCCTCCATCACATCATGGAACCAGAGACACCGTCTAGTGCTGCTGCGGTCTAGCGGGACTACCGTGGAGCTGCTGCCTGTAGGAGGGGGAGACGCCTCTGGAGCCCCCCGGTGGACGGGAGAACACACTGCACCGGCCAACACTAACTCATTAATTAATGAATTAATGCATAAATAAATAAGTAAATATCTAAGTAAGCAAGTAAGTAAATACATAGATAAATAAACAAATAAATAATAAATAAATAAATAAACCAAAATAAATAAATAAATAGATAATTACATATAGGAATAAACAAATTAATAAATAAACAAATAATTAATACAAAAAATACATCAATAAATAAAGGAATAAACACGTAAACAAATAATTAATAAATAAACAAACAAACAAACAAACAAACAAATAAATAAATAAATATGAGGGAGAGGAAACAATGTGATGGAATAAAATGATAAAAACACAGAGAAACACAGAGGGAGGTAAAGATGTAAATTCAAGATAGATAGATAGATAGATAGATAGATAGATAGACAGATAGATAGATAGGTAGGTAGATAAATAGATAGGTAGATAGGTGGATAGGTGGATAGGTAGATAGGTAGATAGATAGGTAGATAGGTAGGTGGATAGGTGGATAGGTAGATAGATAGATAGATAGATAGATAGATAGATAGATAGATAGATAGATAGATAGATAGATAGATAGATAGATAGATAGGTAGGTGGATAGGTAGATAGGTAGATAAATAGATAGATAGATAGATAGATAGATAGATAGATAGATAGATGGATAGATAGATAGATAGATAGATGTATACAATTAGAATATAAACAACTAATAACATGAAAACACACAAGCAGACAGCTTCAGATATCAGCAGCTTCTTCGTGCTGTCAGCAGCATTCATCGCACCTGTGCTTTGTTAATAAAATAATGACATCATCAGGTTTTCGGTCCAGAGGTCAGCTGGTTCTCATGAAGCTGCCGACAACAGGTGTGTGCTGATGTCATGATGACATCATCGCGGTATGCTGGTTCTCAGGAAGCTGCCGACAGCAGCAGTGATGAAGTGAAGAGTAAATATTGAGACGTCCTTCATCCTGCAGACACAGAGACCTTCAGCTGATCATCAATCAATCTGACCTCACATCTGCTGACGGGAACCCTGACCTCTGACCTCATTTAAATGTCAGAACTTCATGTTTTTATAAACGGGTGTTTGTGACACTACCAGCTTTTTTAAGTCCAACCTTCAGACTGACTGACGGTATAAATAGAGTCAGAGGACGAGTGTCCTCCACTCTGACTGGATCACATGATGAAGGCTGTTCAGTCTGCTGCTCTCCCTCTGATGGTGGTGATGGTGATGATGATGGTCTCTGCTGCTCCTCTTCCTCCTTCACTCAACAGGTGAGATGATTTAAATATTAACATCTGCTCAGAAGATCAAAGTAGAGAAAGGTTAATAGAGATAATGAAGTAAATATGAGCCGTGATGATGATGATGATGATGATGATGATGATGATGATGAAAATGTTTCCTGTCTATAGACGTGATGATGTGAACACTGACAGATCTCAGCTGATGAATATCACAGAGGGAAACTCCACCAGGTGAGAGATCACAGACTCATATCTGATTATTAATATAAACTGGGGAAAAAAAGTTCGGAAACTTGTGTTGGTTGATTATTTCTCTGTTGTTACAATGCTAATTGGAATTGTATTTTACATGGTTGGAAAACCTGTTTATTTACCTTCACAATGATGTCCAACTTGTAAGGATCATGCATTTGTGGGATGAGCAGCACAGCTGATTATGTGGGTAGCGCCCAAGAAAAATTTGCCAAAATGCTCTGCCAATGGTAAACAGTGTATTCTCCTGTTGGTACTGACTCTTGTTTTGAGTTGTTTGGTGGATTGGATGATTGAACTCTCTATCAGGAACAAGGAACAAACAAGACATATTGGCAATTTTACACTTTATTCATTTAATACACCGTCAGGAGCCTCAGTAGCGGTGGAAGATCCATACGCAGCCACAACAGCCTGGCACCTCCTCCTCATGCTGGTCACCAAC
>CAKAKR010063108.1:0-24214 GCA_916700685.1 Adelosebastes latens
TACTATGATTATTTTTATTTTTTTGACATACTATAATGATTATTTTTATTTTTTTGACATACTATAATGATTATTTTTATTTTTTTGTGACATACTATACTATGATTTTTTTTAATTTTTGTGACATACTATATGACTTTTTTTCGACATACTATACTATGAATTTTTTATTTTTTCGACATACTATACTGTGATTCTTTTTATTTTTTGACATACTATATTATGAATTTTTTTTATTTTTGTGACATACTATATGACTTTTTTTCGACATACTATATTATGAATTTTTTATTTTTTAGACATACTATACTATGATTTTTTTTATTTTTGTGACATACTATATGACTTTTTTTCGACATACTATATTATGAATTTTTTATTTTTTAGACATACTATGACTTTTTTTTAAATTTTTTCGACTTTTTTGTAGTCTTTTGTTGTTGTTTTGTTGTCTCAAATGGGGCTTACTTCAAATGGAGAAGTCAAATAGAAAAGGAAACATTACATCAGTGTATCCGGTCAGATAGTTCAGTGTGGCAGATAACTGGATTGAATATCTGGTTGGAATACCGGAGGTTGTGAGTTCAATCCTTATGTGACACAGACTGTTTTCATGTCTAACTTCTATGACAAAGTCAATATACGAAGAGAACAGTCCCAAGTGCGTGTGGCATTGGTGGCTTGGTTGTTAAGTTCCCGGTTCTGGCTGCGGCAGAGCGGGGTCCGATCCCCACCCTCACATCGATGCCCGGTGCCCGACAGTGGAGTGAGACGAGCGTCTCCTCCCAGGGTTTCAGAGAGACACGACTGGGGGGTTATGCAACAGAAAACCAGAAATTGTAACAAATATTACTGAAATAAATTCCAGCCCTCTCTTTGTTTAACTGAAAGTAACCCTGTGTTTACTGAAAATAAACCTGTATAGTATATACCCTGACCTGTATAAGATATAACCCTAACCTGTATGATACATAACCCTAACCCTTTATTTATTTTCCCTTCAACAACTCTTTCAACATCTCAGCAGCCCTAAAGCCTTGGCCGATGGACGTTACCACTGGCGCCACGACCAGGTGTTCAAGGCAGTTGCGGAAACAGTCACCACAGCCATTCAATATTATATTTATTTTGTATTCAAACAATTCAGTATAATTTGCATAACCCCCCAGTCGTATCTCTCCGAAACCCTGGAAGGAGACGCTCGTCTCACTCCACTGTCGGGCACCGGGCATCGATGTGAGGGTGGGGATCGAACCCCGCTCTGCCGCAGCCAGAACCGGGAACTTAGCAGCCAAGCCACCAATGCCACACGCACTTGGGACTGTTCTCTTCGTATATTTGACTTCGTCATTAGAAGTTAGACCTGAAAACAGTCTGTGTCTCATAAGGATGGAACCTACAACCTCCAGTATTCCAACCAGATATTCAATCCAGTTATCTGCCACACTGAGCTATCTGACCAGAACTGATGTACTGTTTGTTCTTGTATTTGACTTCTTCATTTGAAGTAAGCCCTCAAAACTCAGTGTGACACATTAGGCTTGAACACACAACCTCCAGCATTCCAACCAGTTATCTACCAGAATGACCTATCTGACCGGATACACTGATGTAATGTTTCCTTTTCTATTTGACTTCTTTATTTGAAGTTAGCCCTCAAAACTCAGTGTGTCACATAATTGAACACACAACCTCCAGTATTCCAACCAGATATCTACCACTGTGATCTATTATAAGTCAAGTCATTATATAGCATGTCACCAAAAGAGTACAAAAAAGTCAAAGTATGGTATGTCGAAAAAAGTGAAAAAAAGTCATAGTATGTCAATATTTTTTTTTAAAAGTCATAGTATAGTATATCGAAAAAATAAAATAAAATTCATAGTTTATTATGTCGAAAAAAAGTCAATAGTATAAAATAAAAGTCATAGCACACTTTTTCCAACACACTATACTATGACTTTTTTCACATTTTTCGACATACTATGCTATGACTTTTTTTCATGAATTTTTTTGACATGTTATACTATGACTTTTTTTCATGAAATCTTTTTTTCATTTAATTTTTAGACATAATATACTATAACTATTTTTCGTAAAATTATCGACATTTTCTTATTAAATATTTTGACTTAAATGACGTTTTTTTCATAAAATTTTTAAAATTTTTCAACATACTATACTGTGACATTTTTTTATTAAATTCTTTGACGTTTTTGGTGAAATTTTTCGACATACAATAGTATGACTTTTTTTCATTTAATTTTTCGACATAATATACTATAACTATTTAAAAAAAAAAAACGTCTACATACTATACTGACTATATGACTTTTTTCGTAAAATTTTTCGACTTTTCTATGACTTTTTTTCATTAAATTTTTCGACATACTATATTATGAATTTTTTTCATTAAATTATTCAACATAATATACTATGACTATTTTTCGTAAAATTTTTAGACATACTATACTATGACATTTTTTTTATTAATTTTTTGGCTTACTATACTATGACGTTTTTTGGTGAAATTTTTCGACATACAATACTATGACTTTTTTTTAATGAAATTTTTAGACACACTATACTTTGACTTTTTTTCATCAAATTTTAAAACATACTATACTATGACTTTTTTTATGTGAAATTCTTCGACATACTATACTATTACTTTTTTTCATGAAACATTTGACATACCATACTATGACTTTTTTTCACGAAATTTTCAACATATTATACCATGACTTTTTTTCATGAATTTTTTTCAACACACTATACTATGACCTTTTTTCGACATAACCTACTTATATACTATACAACTTTTTTCATTATACTTTTTTGACATTCTATACTACAGTTAATACAATATATAAAGTGATTTCGGACACAGCCTTGACCTTTTTCACAGCAGACATATTGGCTGCAATCCATTTAACTTTGACTTTTTTATGACTTTGTATACGGATACTATACTATTAATTTTACTGACATTTTCATGCCATACTATACTCTGATCACTTTTATGAATTTTTCACGATATTTTTTATGGCATACTATACTGTGACTTTTTCCTTGACATTTTTAGAACTTGAAGCAGCAATGAGTTCTAAAAATGTATGGAAAGGGTCTTAAGAATCAAGTTTAAAGGTATTAAACTTAACCTCAGGACTCCTGCATACTCTGTTGAGGTCCCTAAACATGGGTCGCTTCATCAAAAAAAAAAAAGATAACATGCAGCACAGCTGCTGCCTACTGTTGCTAATGAATTCAACATAACTCGAGTACCCTTTCTAATTATGGTCCTCCAGCAGATGTTGATTAATCTGCCTAACACACTACTATTAGAATTGCTCAAATTGCAAGAAGCAAGAACGAAACTATTTGGAGGTGAACAAAGGTAGACTCACAGCTCTGATAGTGGTGGTCGATAGATTTTATTTTTCATATTTAATTTTACCACTTCAGCATATCACAATAAAATATTTAATCACATGAATATTTCACACTGAAACACTATAGTATTCAGAATGCATTAAGCTGCCCTGCCTTTATTTTCTTGCCAAGAAAATGTACCAATTTCTGCCACCCCTCACTCGTTTCCTTGCAATCTATTGGTCAAGCTGCCTGCCTGTCTCAATTTCAGCCAAGGAAAGGCCACAGTTCTGCAGGGCAGCTTGTGATTGGTCAGACTGACTGAGGGCAAACAGAAGCAGATAAACGGAGCTACACAGCTTCACTGTCCTCCATATTTCCTTCACTAAAGACCTTGTATCCCTTTATAAGGCAGATGGAGCATCATTATCACAGATCTACGTCTATGTTATTCTGCACCTCACCGTATGAACATGCAGTTAAGGTGTGTGTGTGTGTGTGTGTGTGTGCCTCCAGGTGTATGTATGTTGAAAATATAATGTGTGTGTTTCCAGGTGTAGACTACATGTATACATCCAGGTGTGAGTGAGTACAGTTGTGTTTGCGTGCATCAAAATCTGTGTGTGTGTGTGTGTGTGTGAGCAGAAGAAGACAGCATTCTTGACACAGAGAGTTACAACTAACTAAGCTGAGCCAGCAGTTGCCATGGTGAAAATAGATCATACATCCTCACATGACCCAAAATCCCGCCAATCGCAGGAGACGATGGAAAGCCACTAACCAGCGAGGCAGGAACTTGTCCATGCCCGCGTCGGTACGCAGTGTCTTTCAACACGCACCATTCCGTCTGTCTCTAGAAGGCAGGAGCCACGGGTCTCTGCTGTGTGAGTTTCTGGGGGTCCAGGGTTTCAGTGAAGGGCGGCGCTTGATAGGGGTTGGTGGTTACTATGGTAGCTCCGTTGGCGATGGGGTACGGCATGGCTCGAGCATTGCCAGAGGGAGGATCCAGGTGTTGCCATGTGAACAAGTTTTTGTTGCTGCCGGTTAAGAAGCGCCGCAGTGCACTCAGCGTCAGTACAGCCTGTTAGTAACACACACACACAAACACACACACATTAGCAGAGGCTGTTAGTGGCACACTGATTTGCATTAGAGCCACTGTTACAGCACTTTTTCACAGCAAGATGAAGAGTCTATAGTGATAACATGCTCACAATGACAATGCTAACATGCTGATGTTTAGCAGGTATACTGTTTACCAAGTTCACCATCTTAGTTTAGCATTTTAGCATGTTAACATTTGCTAATTAGCCCTTAATACAAAGTACAGGTGAGGCTGATGGGAATATCATTACTTTTTCAGCTATTTCGTCATGAAGCAAATTATTGGACAAAGGGAAATTTTGATCTGATTGATCTGATCTGATTTTGATCTGCCTTACATGAAAAGTCAACAAAGTCATTAGGATTCATCATCCCGAGAACACAAATGCCTGTACTAAATTTCATAGCAATCCATCCAATAGCTGTTGAGATATTTTAGTCTGCCATTACTAAAGTCGCTCCTCTAGTGTGCCTTAAAAACATAATGACCTATAATCTAGGGATTCCCATAACCTAAACTGTAAAGAACCTGGTGTGGTTTTGGTTCTGGGTTCCTCCTTCAGTGTCCACTGTATACAGTATGTATGGATATACACAAGCTGGTCAGCCCAAAATGGAATCCAGCATGTCGAATCACTCCACACTTTTGCAATTTTTTCCTCCAGACTCATTGTTTTTCTATAATCTTGATATAATCCTTTTAAGTTTTTTCCCTGCAGTTTTTGGCTGACTTGTTGTGATGTAGGAACACATCTGCTAGCTCATTCACAATCGACAGCACTGACAGAAACTCATGAAAGCATATATAATCTCCTGAGCGGTGCCAAAATTGAGTTCTAGGAACTCATCCCCAAAGTGAACAGAACAGTGGAAAGAAAAGCAGAACCCATGACGATGTTTACATTGTTAAATTACATTTCAACAAGTTCCTGCAGTGGAAAAAGGCTATTACGTAAACCTGGACATGTGCATAGTTTGGTTAAAAGTGCTGTTACTTGAAACAGAGAGGAGGAGGATTGAAGAAACAAGAGGAGCAGAGTACAAAAGGTTTAGGTCACCTGTCAAAAGAAAAGTCTTGCGATTTAATACTGTACTTTCATGTAGTTGGGGGACTCACAAGAGACGGACTAAAAAAAGAATAGTTAAACTCCAAAAATGCTCCATTTCCCACAATGCAACTTGAGAGAATCTTGTGCATTACTGTACCTACTTGTTAAATCCCTTCTTTAAAACTCCATGCCCCCAGTTTCTAAGGCAGATGTTTTGTTAAAGGTTAGTAGATGGAACAACCCTAATGACATCACTCTTTTCTCATTAGACAGTCAGAAGACATTAGAATCGAGGGTCTCAGAACAGAGGGTGTTGTATGCTGTACAGTCTGTAAAGCCCCTTGAGGCAAATTTGTGATTTGTGATATTGGGCTACATAAATAAAATTGATTTGACTTGGCAACACATTCTCACTCCCAACTCGTCAAATACCGCAGCTTGGTCGGTGCCTCTCGGCATCAGAGACCGACGCATGGGGTACCCCTCTTGCGTTACTTTTGTACGGACCAGGAACGGCGTTTCAATATACGGTCATTACGTGCAAAGTGTCCTTTCAAAATAAATTTCCGTTTTCACAGGAAGCCGGATTTAGGCTGACTAACGACTCACGTGACTGACGATACTAACGAGTCACGTGACTAACGACTGACGTGACAAAATAAGTCAACTGTACTTTTAGTTTCACAGGAGACACCAATCTCCTTTTTGAAAGTCTTGTGTTTGTTTGACCCATCCACCACCCCTCCCGCCCTGCATGACACTATTAATACTAATAGTCAGTTGCTCCGACTGTCGAATAATGCCGCGGGCGGGTTTACATTGGAGTTAGTTGATAGCCCGGTTCGTCACATACTGTCGCTAAAGGGTGCCTCTGTGCGTCGGTTTCCGATGCCGAAGAGCACTTACCAAACGGTGGTATTTGACGAGTTGGGAATGAGAACGGGTTGGACTTGACACTATACATTTGTACTTAGGCGGCTGTAGCTCAGTGGGTTGCGCCGGTCGCCAGACATTGAACCCTAAGTTGCTCCCTGGGTGCTTTACAACAGCCCACTGCTCCTAAATGCTTAAGATTAAATTAGGTCAAATTTCATGTATGTACCTGTTTGCATATGATGATTTTAATAAAGTTTAAGTTATAATCACAGGCTGAGATGAACTCCTCATGACTAGTAAACCAACTTCAAAGTGCTCTCTGTCACATGCTACAAATCCTCTTCAGAAGAATATTGGAACCAATTGCCACAGAACTATTGGAAAAAAAATGACTTGGCAGACTAAAAAGAGGGTCTTTTGTAACATACTGTACATCCTTGACATAATTACAGCTTAACCTCTCCGCGTCATCTGACAGTGAGATGAATGGCGGCTTTTGGTTTGGTGGTAAAATTGTTTTAACAAGGTCCATTGAGTTGTCAATGGATAATAAATCTGTCCGCCTCTGTCTGACCGGCAATGTCCTCTGCATTGCAATTCTTTTTCTAAAACACTTAGTAGTTAACCAAGGAAGTCTCGCTGAGAGCAGCTCTTTTTCAGGAACATTCAGTTACACACATTCACACCTGGAAACGGCCCAGTGGAGCCGCAGTCTGACCTGTTGGCTACTGTGCAGTGTAACTGGAGCAGTTGGGGGTTAAGGGCCTTGCTCAAGGGCACCTTAATGCTTGTAATGAAAGACGTGCAAGCACTGCTCTCTCACTTTCCTCACCGACATTTATCCTGCTGGTCAGTGGATCGAACTTGGAAAACACTTACCTTTGGGCCACCACCGCCCCACAAATTCATGACCTTGTATTGATTATAAAACAGATTAACCACAAATAATTCCATGAGAAGTCATTTTTTTCACTTCCATGTTTCTAAAAATCTGTCATTCAAATGAATGATTCTAAGCAAACTGTTGTCAAAAAACTAACATAATGAGTTTTTGCGTTTTTTGTTTTACACATATGAAGAGTGGGAGTGGAAGTGGATGAGTCAAACAAACACAGGACTTTCAACCACGAGATCGATGTTCAAGACCAGTGTTTGTGTCCCAAAGTGTTGTTGAGTTATTTTGGAGTTACGTTAGTTTTTTAGTGCCGTGTTTTTCGTAATTATGTTACGCTGTTTCCGTACGTACTTTACTTTGTTTTACATACTTACTTTAAGCCCAACCATGATGTTATTCCTACATCTAGCTAAAATGCATTCTCATGACATGCGGAATGTCCTTGTATAATCGTGCTATTTATAAACCTTCCCATGAGATCGGGTTGATTTGATACATTGCATACATTTGCCATATAGTGATATATAGCAATATTGGAAAACTATGTATATATATAATATTTGAAAAGCCCTCTGAACTAGCTAGTATCACTGAAGGAAACCTGGTCCTACATACAATACATATATACTACATACAAACTTTCAGCCATAATAAATCAGTAATATACAGGTGTGTGTGTGTGTGTGTGTGTGTGTGTGTGTGTTTTAGACTAGAGAGAGGGTGGAAGAGCTCTTTGGAAGAAGCCTCTGCTTGTCCTCCATGAAGGAAATGCTCTTAAATCTGTTCATTGCCAGCAGACACTGATAACCCTGAAACACACACACACGCACACACACACACACACACACACACACACACACACACACACACACATGATAATGATGATGATGATGATGATAATGAACACACACACATGTGAATGTACTCACAGACAGAGGCCAGGTTTTAGACACAGGCTTAAACATACAGACCCAGGTCAGGATGGAGAAGAAGCAGAAAGCGATGGTTGCTCTGGCAGCGTCGGAGCCCTGGGCCAACGGCAGCTCGTCTGGTGAGGTAGCCTGCCACTGATTGGCCAGAAAACAGAAGCCAACAAACCACAGGAAGCTGGCAAGACCTGTGGGCGGGACACAGAGGGGTCAGAACAAAAGGTAAAGTCAACTTGCTTCAGAAACAGATAATATTGTTTCAATTGTTGTTAACAATCATCATAGTGGCAAAACGTTCAAACTGGATCCACCGATATTCAATCTACAGGTGAAAATCACGTGAACAGAACAACAACAATGACAACATCAACAATGAGAGTCTACAGCCATACTAGAGGCTCTGTGAGGCTCTACTGAGGCACATCATTGCTTTGAGCTAAATACTAACGTCAGCACGCTGACAATGACAATGCTAACAGTAACAGGTATATCTTTAGCTCTCTTTGTTGTGGCGTGTTAGCACGCTGACATTTACTTATTAGCACTAAACACTAAAGTACAGCTGAGGCTGATGGGAATGTCATTAGTTTTGGTTATTAACAATTGGTTAATTATTATTGTACAAATTAAATAAAATGCATTGATGATGGCGCTAGATAAAAAGATCTTTGGATCACCAAAGTTATTAAAATGTATCCTCTGGGGACCATGAATGTTTGAATGAAATGTTGTAGCTGTTGAGTAGGCTTCATATTTACCGTACTCTGTTACAAGTAAAAGTCAATCATTACAATTTAAAAGAACAAAAGTATTAGCAACAAAATATACTTTAAGGACCAAAAGTAAGACTACTCATTATGTAGAGTGGCCCCTTTTAGAATAATATTATAGTATAATATATATTATAGTATATTTTATTATTGGACCATTAATATTGATGCATTAATGTGTACAACACTGTAATGTTTCTGCTGGTAAAGAGCTACTTTGAACAACTTTATACACTTTATCTGTAAGGTAGCTTGTGAATTTTCCCCCCTGGGATCAATAAAGTTTTACTTAATTTATAATAATACATCCTAATTTATTTGTAGATTATATTTTGTATTATTAAGCGTAATCTGCAAAGTAACTAGTAGTTAAAGTTGTCACATAAATGTAGTGGAGTAAAAAGTACAATATTTCCCTCTGAATTGTAGTGGAAGTAAAAGTATAACATAGCAGAAAATGGAAATACTCAAATAAAGTACAAGTACCTCAAAATTGTACGTAAGTACAGTAAGTGAGTAAATGTACTGTGTTACTTTCCACCGCTGTATTTGTGTTTATTATGTACCAGAGAAGACGAGGTCCAGTAGGACCGCCCGTCTTCTGTCCTTGACGCTGCTGATGGAGGGGAAGTAAATGTCCAGGATCAGGAAAAAGATGCTGCCGAGGAAACAGGCGACGCCCACGGTAACACCATAGTTACAGGCATCAGAGTTGTTGTTGAAGACGCAGAGCAAACGCTCGCTGCCGATGTTGATGTAGCCCTCGTTCACGATACAGCTGAACACCACCATGGAGAAAACCTGCAGGGGAAGAAGACGTGTGAGCTGGTTTTATGATTGTAACAGGGAGAAGAGAGAATGAACTCACACTGGTGTATGAATGCCTTTCATTCCTCATACATACCACACACAGACACACCAATAAACACTGCTTCTTCAAGTGTGTGTGTGTGGATGAGATACAAAGATACACTCTCTTAGTTTTAAAGGGTCCGTTCACCCCAATTACAAAACATTTCCCTCTTAATGGTATAGAGGTACACAGACTGTTTCTGATAGAAGCAATTTTCTGGTTATGATCCACAGATCTACCTCTGTATGAGGTAGATCTGTGGATTATCCCACGTAACATTGTTTCTGAGAGGACTCTGCTGTTGAGTTTCGTATAATACTTTTGTTTTGCTAAACAAAAGTGTGCCTCAATGTAGGATGTCCATACCCTCAAGTCAGCCTAGTTATAATTTGATAAAATGCTAATTTATTTAAGAACTATGTTAGCATAATATCAAACTAGATTCACAGGACCCCTCTAGGAGCTGACTTAAGGTCTCTTTCCATTAGAGCTGAAGAAATTATTCAATTAATTGATATACAGAAAACTAATCTGCGACTATACTGATGATAGATTCATTGTTTCAGACAAACAGTCATCGGTTTCAGCTTTTAAATTGTGAGGATTTTCTGCTTTTTCTCTGGTTTATATCATTGTAATTGAATATCTTTGTGTTTTGGACTGTTGGTCTGACAAAACAAGACATTTGAAGACATCACATTGGGCTTTTTAGAAATTGTGATGACATTTTTCACTATTTTCTGACATTTTTTTTTATAGAGAAAACGATTAGCAGATTCATTGAGAAAATAAGCAGAAGATTTATCAATAATGTACATAGTTGTTAGTTTTAGCCTTTCTTTCCATTTCACTTTATACGTTTGTTTAGTGGAACATATTACCAAATACATTTTCAGACATCAAATTATCCCCAAACAGTGAACTTTGAGCAGTTTACCTCAGCTGTAGGCTATTTGGTTGATGGCAGAATGCAATTTGGGTGAACTGATCCTTTAAGAAATTTGGTTACTTAATTCCATTAAAAACTGGATGCCATTATAGGACGTCAACCCAGAGATGGACATGTAGCTGTAACTGTAACTGTACAATATGTGACAATGAAGGGCTGTCAACAGCATGCTAAATAAATGTTTAACATACCAATCTTTAGATACCTCTATTAGAGCTGAAACAATTAGTCGAGTAATTGATTCGTCCATCAACAGAAAAATAATCACAACTATTTTATTAATCAATTCATCTTTTTAGCCAGTTTTTAAGCAAAAAAACCACTTAAATGTGAGTATTTTCTGCTCTTCTTTGTCTTATCATGTGATAGTAAAAATATTATTTTTCGGTTTTGGACTGTTGGTTGGACAAAACAAGCAATTTGATGGTCATCCCCTTTGGATTTAGGACATTTTTGACATTTTTCACTATTTTCTCACATTTTATAGACCAAACAATTAATCAATCTAGAGAATCATCGTCATGATTAATCGATAATGAAAATAATCGCTTGTTGCAGCCTCTCTATCTATAGCGATTCATTTTAATGTCTATACATGTCACGTTAATTATTGTACTAATCTGTTCCAATTTGTATTATCTGTTTTGTTTTACTTATCCAAATACTTCCTGACTTGATTTTGTTTTTATTACTGTATTTTAGTTGACTGTTTTTAAGGAGCACTGCACGGTTACATGACAAATCATGTTGAACTGAATTGAATTATGAGACACAGAGACAGAAAGACTATATCATGTGCTTTTGTTAACTGGCATATATGCATATATGCCTCTTTTGCCTCTTTTTTTTATAATGTCTACACATGTCACATTATTTATTGTACCAATCTGTTCCAATTTGTATTATCTGTTTTGTTTTACTTATCCAAATACTTCCTGATTTGATTTTGTTTTTATTGCTGTTAATTTAGTTTACTGTTTTTTAATGAGCACTGCTGACAACATGACAAATCATGTTGAACTGAATTGAATTATGAGACACAGAGACAGAAAGAGTATATCATGTGCTTCTGTTAACTTGCATATATGCCTCTTTTAAAAAAAACAAAATTGTTCCTTCAGTGCATATTAAGTGCTGTATGATGACTCACAGCATCACACCAGAGAGACTATAGAGATAGAGAGGTGTTACATTCTGGTTATAGGGAGCATTCACATCCAAAGCGTTCACATCTAGACACAAAGAGGCTCCAGATAAACATATGGTAATTAGACTCTGGTCCTGAAGCTCCAGCCAGAAGCTGCATCACTGAAATAATATTTTTATAATTTTTAAATTTCTATTTATTAGACAGAGCTGCACAACAGAGATTTAACTCAAATACTGAGCCTTTTATATATAAAAAAAAAAAAATAATCCTGACTGGATAAAAGACACAAAGAGATGCAGACAGTGTGAATATGAGAGAGGCAGAGAGACAGAGAGACAGAGGGTGTGTGTGTGCAGGTGTAGGCCTGTCCATTGATTTCAACCCTCACATTGCAGAGGAGGCTTTTACTTACCCACGACATCAGTCTGAGGATGGTCCGGGGATGCGTGATGAAGGCGACCGGATCGAAGGCGAAGCTGCCGGCCTTCGCGGCGCCGTACGCGCCCGCTGGCTGCATCCCTTCCTCCGGCTCTGTGCAGCCTGACGCTCGCTGAGAGGAGCAGAGGAGACGGTCAGAGAGCGGAGAGGAGCGCGGAGCGGCGGCGTCCTCCAGCAGCCGTGTGACGTCACAGCGCGTCACCGGCAGCACCGCACAATTAACCGTCACTTATCATTATGTTGTTTTGTTTTTTAATTAGATTTACCCCAGTGCTTCGTGTTCAACCTTGTTTTTTTGTTTATTTTTTTATTTTTTTTAATTATTATTATTTCAGGCTAGTGAAGAGGAATCTTTTTTTATCCAAAAAGGACATACAGTATAACCTTACATAAATCTATTAAAATTTAGGGCTGATCGACCTTTCTATCATTCATCGACTCTCAGTGGAACCATATCGTGATGATTCAATCGCGCATTATCCCTTTACAAATTTATGTCGTTCAAACTAAAGATGTTAAAGGGACTGTTTGTAAGAATCAGAAATGCTTGTTAACAGCGACACCTGTGGCCGTTAAGTCAACGAAAGTCAGCGTCGGGCTCGCGCTTGTGCTCGCTCCGAACGAGCATCGCTCAACACAGTGAGGCTACACACGTCAGCTAAAACCACAATATCACTCTATATTTCACCTGCTTGGCAGTAATGTTAGCTGACCAGACGAAGGTCTCTCCATGAATCAATGCTGATCCTAGTGTTGGCTTTTCCTGCTTCAGCCTCCCGACCACGGTCGGAGGGAACAGGGGAGACACCGAAGTTTTGGTCGGAGACGATCACGTTTCTCGCTGCGGAGCCCCGTCACTTCACAAGACACGGGAAACCTCTGTTGGTCTGGAGGAGCTGCAGCATTTATTTCTGCACAAACGTCGACTGTACATTCACTAGATATTCTCAGAGCTACGAACTCTTCTGCAGTGTGTAGTGTGCGCGCATGCACGTGAGAGTGGAGCGAAAGAGCGAGAACGAGCGCGGTGTGTGAGAGTGAAGGCAAGCAGGCAGGCAGAGGAGCAGAGTACAGCAGAGACTCCGGCCCTGGAGACCAAAGGTACGGTCTCCCCCGCGTCCTCCGACCGCGGCTAACACTGTTTTGCAAGACGGGATTCACTAGATATAACAAGCGCAACGGCATATACGCGAGCGCACATGGGACACCGACCCGGGTGATTTATACGTGTAAGAAGTTACAAACAGTCCCTTTAAACAGGTGGTGATTTTATTCAAATTGCATTTGGACTCAACTTGAAAGCATTTATAGCCTACATTTCAAGTAAAGTGAACAGTAGCAAGACTGGCATAGTCCTAATAAATCCAGATATGTAAGCTTACCAGTAAAGCTGACTTTCAGTAAGTGCTTCAACTTTTAAAATAATGAACTTATTAATGTGTGTCACAATCATATCTTTCTACTGGCCCAAAGCTAACGTGGGTGGCAGTAATAGACACAATATCCTTGTTTTATTGGCACTAATGGTCCCCATCTGTAGGTTTGCATGTTTTAATGATACAGCACAGTTTTATAAATTAGAGCAAATTAATTTGCGGACCCCCTGACGGAGTGCCCCGGACCCCACTTTAATAATCACTGTCCTAAATATTAGAAACACACAAATAAGCCTTTAAAATGACCAGAAAGTTGGCTAAAACTGTGTCAGTTTTCAATTATATCCTTCATGAAGGTAGGATGTAGTTCAGGGCTGTTTTATTAGACTGTAATTAGCTAAGTGTACCTAAATGGAACTGAAAAGACTTGTCGATTAATTGATACTGTGAGTCAATAGGCAGTAAATTAATCTGCAACTATTTTAATAATCATATAAGTTATTTTAAGCAACAAAACGTCAGTCCTCAGTTGTAAATAGTTGTTGTTTCTCTTTGTCTTTTGTAATAGTAAACAGGACTGGTGTTCGAACAAAAAAACATTTAGAGATGTCAGTTTGGGCTTTAGGAACGTATGATGAGCTTTTTGGACTTTTTTTCTGACATTTTATAGAGTAAAGTAAATGATTGTCAGATTATGAAAGTTGCAGCCCTAACATAGCCATACTGATGATCTGATCTTTCTCTTTACCCTTTACCCCATGTAGGCAGTGTGTTCTCCATGGACCTAGTGGATCATGTCTCTGATCCTGTTTGCCTTCGTGGTTCGGGTGAGGGATGGACTCCCCCTGTCGGCCTCCACAGACTTTGAACACAACCGAGAGCTCCAGGAGAGGAAGCAGCAGCTCAGGACCATCAGCAAGGCACTGGCCCATTTCCCTGACAGAGGGACCGTCAAGGGCCAGGAGCTCAACATATAGTAAGGACTCAGGAAACAAAGCAGCAGCAGACTGTCTGTAATGGCAAAAAGACACAATGCACAGTCTACAGTGTGTATTTGATTTAGTGATGCTGAAGACAGACAGACAGAAGGTTGTCCGTTTGATCACAGGGGCATCCATGTCGCGCTGCGTCAGGCTGTTTGTTTACTAAACACCTTTTCTGCTCTCACCTGTTCAGCTTCGTCTCGTCGGAGGGTGTATCCTACATGACCGTGTGCCACTGCAGCCTCCCCGTTGCTAAGGCCTTCTGCTTCCTGGAAGATCTGCGCTGGGGGTTCACAGCATGCTTCGATAGAACTGTCGTTGCCTTGGCAGCCAGGCCATATCCATTTTTGGAATTTGGTGCGTAGGAAGAGAAATTTTGTCATCCAGATTTGCTGTTGATAACAAAGCTCCCATGTTGTGGTGCCTTAAACTAAAAATAAATACATTGATTTATCCTAAATGTTACGTTTGCTGCCAATTGACAGACAGCACCATTCAGAAGCTGAAGCAGCAGTACAACCAGAGCGGTGGTCCGGCCCTGGAGGTGACGCTGGCGGAGGTCCAGGGAGATCTGAGGATCCATCCACCACAAGTAATTAACTTGGAGGAAGTGGAGCTCACCAACGGCATTGCAAATGGACACATGGAGCAAGGTCCTGGATCTGGTAAGAACAATACAGTGGTTTATTATTTCATGTTTCTGTAATGCAGAAATGAGGAAATGTTTTATTATTTTATAACATTTATATGATCACTTTCTTTTGTTTAACAGGCCAGAATGTAAGACTGGAACCAGTGACAGCGCCAGGCATCCTCTCTCTGGTCCTAAATATCATGTGTGCATCTTTGAACATAATCCGTGGTGTGCACCTCATAGAGTACACATTCCAGGTATGGCCAGTGCCAGAATCCTATCGCTAATAAGAGAAGATAATCCTTTATTAGTCCCACAGCAGGGACATTTTCAGTGTGACAGCAGCAAAGGGGGCAATGCAAACCACAACAGGCATCAGTAAAAAACAGAACAAAATATAATAAATAGTAAGTAAAAAATAAAGATATAAGTAAATAAGCAAAATATAAAACAAATATAAAATATATACAAATATAGTAGGACACAGACATTATTGCACACGAAATATGAAATGTTGATATGCTCAGTTTTTTGGTGTGTGCAGTCTATTGTGGGCAGTGTGGATTGTACAGTCTGACTGCTTCAAATATATCTAAAAAAGGAGTCCAGCACGTTGATGCATCATAAATTATGTTTTATATTCATTTATGTATATTCAAAATATTGTTTAAGAGAAATAATGCTGCATTATGGCTTGGCTTTGTTATGTTTAGTTGGGGATTTTATTTTGAAGTAGTCATGTATAAGCTAACATTAATAAATTAAATTATAGATATGTTAAGCTGTCAGAACTGGCTGCTGTGCATTAGCATTTTTCAGGTTTGATAATGATAAGGTCTGCACAAAACAGCAAAATTGTCACTCTTGTGTGAATTATCTATAATCCGAAATCAATTTAGTACAGTTTTGGGCTGCAACTAACGATTATTTTCATTGTCGATTAATCTGTCGATTATTTTCTCGATTAATTGATTAGTTGTTTGGTCTATAAAATGTCAGAAAATGTTTCTCAAAGCCCAACATGACGTCCTCAAATGTCTTGTTTTGTCCACAACTCAAAGATATTTAGTTTACTGTCATAGAGGAGTAAAGAAACCAGAAAATATTCCCATTTAAGAAGCTGGAATCAGAGAATTTAGACTTTTGTTTTTCTTAAAAAAATATTACTCAAACCAATTAATTGATTGTCAAAATAGTTTGCAATCAATTTAATAGTTGACAACTAATTGATTCATCATTGCAGCTCTAGTACAGTTAAAAGTATGAATGACAATTTTGTTCCTTTTCTATACACAGGATGATTATGACGGTATATGGAATGTCGTGGCGTTTCTTCTGGCGTTTGTCTGCTGTGTGTTTCAGGTAAATATAGCTCACATTTTCACTGCAATCTGAAAATGTCAAACTCTTTCCGCCACCATGTGAGTGTCCTCTCTGTGTCCGCAGTGTCACCTCTACTTGTTCCACTCACCTCTGAAGAAATTCAAGTCCTTCACTCTGCTGAGTGTGATAGTCCTATGCAACCTCTACCTGCTCGGCCCGAGGAACGCCTGGCAGCTGATCTTCCACATTTCAGTCGCCTCCCTCGCCACCGCCCTCATCCTCACCCGCAAACTCCAAGACAGAACCAATGACTGCGGGGTCTGAGGAGCAGAGGACACTTTACTCCGTTGCACCTCTTGCAGCTCTTTCAGTGCAGGTGAGAATGACAGGGAGTTATCAAGACGTCATGTGGATTTTTAACAAAAAAAAACATTTACAAATCGTCATGGAAACGTCTTGTGTCGTCATGGAAAACTATAATTACAAGTTAATATTTTCTTGTATACAGTATGTACTTGCACTTTGTGTACATTTGTTTCCAAGACTGTAAAGAGTATACAGTGAAATATCTGCAAACAGATACTAACAGAAAAGTCTGTTTAAGAAACAAAATGTTTGTGCCATCATGTCCCAACATTTTTTAGAAGAAAACAGAGTTTTTTCAGTCAGAGTTGCTGACCAAAGTTTTTCACGTAAAGACAATAATTTTGTCACAACCCTAACTGTTGAAGCCGGTCATGCTTGCTCATTCAGCTCAGTATTATTTCTGCTTCCACAAGCCATTGATTAGCTTTGTATAATCAGTTTACGATGCTAAGTGACAGGTGGTGATTGTAACAGACGTAAGAGTTAAGTGTTCTTCTAAAATAGGCACAGGTGGCGGATTAGCAGTAGGGGTGTAAATCACAAGTTTCATCACGATATGATATATCGATTCTTTGGACAACGATATGATATAATAAAATATGAATTGACAATTTTATTACTGGGCTCTGTAGGAAGGAGGTGCGCTTGGACGGAAATGGTGACACAGATGTGCCATTGGGAATTTCAAAATAAAGGGGGATCTTAAAGATGATGATATATCGACGTTTTCACTTTGCATCGATAATATTGGATCGTTGATCATTGAATCGTTACACCCCTAATTAGCAGACAGTTAGATCGTCTGTCCTGCATTGGTGGCGGTGTGATACTTTTATGATTTAGTGCAGTTTGATTTAAGATCAGTGACAGTCAAGTAATGCGGACAATGCAGCTATTTTTATTTGTTTTCCATTATTTAGGCTACAGTAAAAACCTAATGCAGAGGTGTAAATGTATAGCTGTGGGTTGTTTCATGCCTTACTGTGTAACAAGTGTTTTCGTTTTTTTTTTTTAATTGTTTAATTATGTACAGATACACCGGCAAGTGCTCAGCTAGTCATTGCAAAAGTTCAAATGTAAGGGCTCCGTTATTTAATGACGTAATGGAAACTACAGTCAATACCGAGGGAATATTAGTCTTAAAGTCATGTAAGGCATGACGTCAAGGCATATTATCTTATTATTTTCAACACAGTTTAAGATAAAAAGGATAATTTTATCACATCAACTCCATTTAAAACACATTTTTGTCCAATCAAAACAATTTAGTTTGTCCGTTTCATCTTTTTTGTCAAAATGTAAACTGCGGGTATGAATATGAAAGCACTGATTTGATGGGTAAAATACTATTTGAATTTGTTGGAAAAAAAATGTTTGACTGCACTATTAGGCTTAGATATTCTTGTGTTGGGTGTGGCAATTGTTCTTGAATGTGTTGCATATCGGGTTCAGCTATTTATATCCTGATTTATGTTTACTTTGTTCATTTTTTTGTGTTGCTTCAGGGTTTATAACACCACTCCCTAACTGTAGTTCTCAGAAACATAGAAATCATATGGTTATAATCTATGTTTGAATATAGAACAGTAGTGCTGCTAAATAAATAAGCAAAGTCTCCTTTTTAGTTCATTTTTTATTTAACATTCTGTGTATTTAGCTTCTTCATTATTTTAATAGCTAAACAGTTGCACTAATGTCTGTTAAGCCAGGGAAGTAAATTATTAGTTCATAGTGTTTGTCAAACAAGTAGCATTGTGGCATTTTCATCAGAATATTTTATCAGGAAAGTTAGAGGGGAATTTTAGAGGAAAACAAAAAGGTTGCATCTCATTCGACAATCCAAACGTCCTTCCACAATAATGTACAAAAAAAGTCACTTTTAGCTCTTAGTTTACAAAGAGTGAGGAAACATAAAGTGTAGTGTAGCTGCAGATAACACAGTTGAGCCTCTTATCAATACATTTTCGATTTTCTCACGTAGGTTGTGCTCTCTGGGTGTTTTGGTCAATTAGACTGGCTCAGTGACTTTTGATGCTTTGTAGTAAACTCTTGTTTAAATGAGGTTTTCTTGGGTAAGGTCAGTTTCGATAGTGACTTTATGGTATTTTCTGTGCAGGACATTGGTGTAATATTTTTGATACAAAGGCGGTTTTTGACCAAATGAATTGTAAAATAATGTTGCTGCCAATGTTCGAAAAGATGTAGAACCAAATAATATGGGGGATATTTAAACGCTTGAAATGAAGGATAAATTTGTTGATTATGAAGGTTCATAAAATGCAGTAGAAAGACACTGTACAATTGTACAAACATGTGGCAGCCTTCTCTTAATATTTTTTTGTCTTAAGTCTGATCTGAATACAGGAAACGTTTTTTTTAGTACCTTTTAATAGGACATTTTCTTTATCTTGTTCAATACAAAACGCAGTCAGCAGAATTGTTTGTGTCTAATTAGACTGTCATGAGGTTGATTCAGTGGGTTTTGTGGCTGCAACCTGTTTGTAATAATGGGAAGTAATGTGACAATGTCATTCATTGTAACTGACAAATACACTGGTGATTACGGGGCTTTATTCTTTCCTGCTGTGGTAAAACTGACATTTCATTAATAAATAGTGTCTTTTTTCCCATTTCTTGATCTTTAATTTGTGTGTTTATTAAATCAGTATCTTTCAGCAGTGATCAGACTAGGGCTGTCCTTGACCAAAGAAATTCTTAGTCGACTAACACTAATACGATTTTGTCGACCAATTGAATTAGTTGATTTAAAGGTCCAGTGTGTAGGATCTGGCGGTATCTAGCGGTGAGGTGAGGAGGTTGCAACGCGACGCGGTGGCTAACGTGAAAACGTGAATGGCCCTCTCTAGAGCCAGTTGTTGTAAGAGTAGAATGCATAGAGTGTGCATGTACATGGGAAGTGAGTGGTGAAGCAAGAGAGAGAGAGAGAGAGCGAGGGGCAGCGACGGGAGCGAGCAACGTTATCGACTCCGGCTCAAGCAGGAAAAGTTAACAGAGTTTGGTTTGTCCGTTCTGGTCTACTGTAGAAACATGGCGGATTCCGTGAAGAGGACCTGCTCCCTATGTAATTATAAACGTCTCATTCTAAGGCAACGAAAACACAACAATTCTTATTATCAGGTGATTATACACTATAGAAAACATACCTATTAATATTATATTTCTGTCAATAGATCCCCCTAATTGTTACACACTGGTCCTTTAACCGGCAGATCTGTGAAAGAGTTTCTCCACAAAGAATCACTCAAAAGCACCACTTTAAATCTTGTGTTTACCAGAGTTGTGCTCATTCTTGAAAATAAATCACTCAGCTTGAAAAAAGCATAAAAAACAACTAATCGACTAAAGAAATCTTAGTCCACTAAGACCAAAACAACCGATTACTTGACTAATCGACTAAGAGGGGGCAGCTCTAGATCAGACAACATAAAGAATATCTTCATTATTAGGGTCATTTTCACTTTAAAAGTATATGCTAATAAGAAGAGTTTCAAGCAAAACAGGATAGACATGAAAGAAATGCCAAAACTATAAATAAAAATGCCATTAACTTACTACAGCAAACTTGGAACATCCAATGTAAATGTATTTTTTCCAATATGACACCAGATGGAGCCCTTTCACAAGTTACTAATCTTCATTTAAATTTGTGTCAGCAGATATTGTTGCTCTGGTTAGTTATATTTTATTAGTTGACATTCATCAATATAAGTTTGTCTACAGCCGAAACCTATAATAAATTTACATTAGGTTAAAAGGCCAAACATGTTATAGGTGAAAGTATCCTATAACCTCAGAGAAGAACCTTTAGATGTGATTATTCATGTGTGAGACAGGAGAGGTCACACAAGGTGGGAGTAAAATGGAGAGGATATGAACTGTTTTATTAGGTGGCACATTTTAGCAATTGTGGAAATAGTCCAACTGTTCCCCCGAGATCTGAGGACTAATTTATCCTGATTTACGTAGGTCACATCGATTGTTTAAACACCTGGAACAGTGAAATAAGTCAACATTTTATACCCTATCCACACTGTGAATCGACTATAGCCTTCATTTAAAGTCCAGACAAATACCTTTGTTCCAATTCGACCAGTCACGTAAGAGATCTGCTCGAGTAGTACTTTAGTTTACTTAAAAATTGATGTTGCCGTCTTGTAGAACAAACATCGATGGGTGTTAGAGAAGCCTTGGGATTATTGAGTGCTTCCGCTGATATTTCAAAAGGGCATGTGAAAAGGGAAAGTGTAATTATCGTGCCTGTCTTTCAGGCAAATGTCTGGTACATCAAAAGATTCACTTGGGCTTTTGATAAAAGTTACAGTAAAGACACTTTCGGAGTGACGTGATGGTGTCTGGCGTGTTCTGTTATAACAGTTTAAAGTAGAGGACGCGACCTTGAGGGTGATGTTTGAAACTGTACATCACGTCTGGCCTTTTCTTTTATCCAGGACTTTTTTTTTTAAGCAATAACATTATCTCTAGTCCTCATTCAGGCGTCACTGCATGGAGCCCAGTGATAAGAACGTTGTTATATAGATAATCCAGTGTTAATCCTCCTCACATCAATAGAGTAGATCTTATAGTGTGATATGCATTGGCCGTTCACGACCTTTGACCTGCGCTTTCCGATAACGCCACAAAAAAGCTTCTGTTTAATTTCAGGCCCATAAAACCCTCCCGTAAATATCTGACTCATTGTCACCTTTATTTACAGACATTGACGTAGTTGTGTCATTAGCTGTAAAGCATGCCGTGTTTGTCAGCATTTTCATGCATATTTAGGAACATTTGAGGTTAGAAACAAATACAACATGTCCCTTTAGAGCTCTTATAGTGCTATTTTATATCCACGGTGCCATCACTCCTGCTACAATTCATCTAAATTAAACAATCCGCTTCAGTGATTCTTCGTTTGCAGCGATGAACATCCTGTTATCCTAATTGGCAGAGCAGGCTTCCTGGTGTTGAGATGCTGCCCTCTCTGCTCTAACGAATAGGCTTAACAGCATGGGTGGTCCTGCTGAAATGTTTATGGCTCACGTTTCTCTCGCTCAAAGATAAGTGCCTCCTCTGCTCTTATATTCACAGCCTTGCCTTATCAGCTCAACAGAAAACGACTTCAGATGATTTAATGCAGTGTTTGCTACCTGATTCTATTTCCATTGTATTGTAGAGGTGATAGTGTTTCTTAATAACCATCAAATGTGATGGTTATTGCACACATAGGCTACACACACTGAGCTATTTATTGACACTGACTGACAGTTGCTGAAAGCCATTAAATCCGCATCCACGTCAGCCAAACGTTCGACAAAACCTGTGTTTGTACAAGCACCCTGTGGAAAGACTGCGGAGTAGTTTAACTAATTCAAATATAAAATATATAATAAACGCGATGTAAACAAACCGCGTACCAATAAGCTGTGCGGTCAAGATCAGACTAGAGACCACTGAAAAGATGGGTGAGTCGTACTAGCTATCTTCTGACGTTTTGTGTTTTTTAAACAGAAAACACAGGTTTTATATTGTGTTATTTACTGAAAATTATATACAATACAGCCAACAGTAACCTATGTAAACTTTCAGGCCATCTCCCTCTAGCCTGCTGTCACCTTATTTAGGTGTTTGTAGTGAAATGAGGAGGTATCGTACAGATAACTCCTCATTTTAACTACACGAATCAGCAGCGCTTTGTCACTCGCGGCCAGTTAGGAGTCGGACATTCCAATAGAAAACAATGCAATCAAACTGATTTTGTCACCCATGCTTGTAAAATGTAGGCTACACGCATCCCAATACATTAGACATCTCTGCGTTGTATACATCACATTCCCTCTAGATTTTTTTTTGTGAACCGCCACTCTCTCTCTCTCTCTCGCTTCACCACTCACTTCCCATGTTCACACCCACTCTATGCACTGGCTCTGCTCCAAAAGACCTACGCTACTCTTACAACAGTTTGCGTTTTCACATCAGCAGTAGTTCTTCTACACGCTTGGCACACAGGAGAGGTTGCAATCTGCAACCTCACTGCCGCCAGATGTTAAACACTGTACCTTTAAGTGATTTATGGAAGTTTCAGCAGGTGAAGGAGTCCAAATCAGCAGAAGGCCTGGCAGGCAGGGGATAGGAAAACATGCAACAGAACACTACAAAACCACGACGACGAACTGACAAAGAACAAAGGAAGTGGGCTGGTGTATGTAGTGGATGACTGATAGGGGAAGTGAGAACAGGTGAGCAGGAGGTAGTACAGGGCTGATGAGGGACAGGTGAAACTGATCAAGGTGAAACAGATGTCCAAACCAGGCGGGAAAACACACAAAGAGAGAAAGTGATCTGAAACGAGAGGAGAGGTGATCAACAAAATAAACTAAATTAATGGATTAACAGTTGAAATAGCTAAAAAAAAAAAAAAACTAGAGTTGGATAAACAGCTAAAATAGCTGAATGAAGGCTATAAAATGGTTGAAATAATTAGTTAATATGGTGGCTAGTTACTTACAGTTATGGAGTAGAAATAGCTGAAAGTAATAGATGAATGGTTTAAAGTAATGGAAGGGTGAAATAGCTAAAAGTTAAAAGTATTTGGGGAAGTTAGCTAAATGAATGGGTAAGCAGTTGAAATAGCTAAACATAAATGGATAAAGTAAGCTAATGGATAATAGTTAAAATAAAAGTAATAGATAAATGATTGACAGCTAAATGGAAAAAAATGGTTGAAACATATGTCATAGCTTGACCAAACCAACCTAAACATTGACAGTTCAATTGTATGAAAACATTATTGTAGGCCTAATATCCACTTTTATATAATCATTTAAAAAAAGGTTGGGCACTGCTGTTATATGGTTAACCTAAATATTACTGTGGCGGCAGCAAAAAAACCCCAAAACAACCTTATTCAAAAGGTCAAACCTCTTCTCTGATATTTTTAATGTGATGGCAGGAAGTTTTTTTGGAGAGCCCTCCAATAACTGTATGAAATTACTTTGAGCCGTGGTATCTATAATCAAGATGAGTCACTCCGGCGCCCACTCTTATCCAGCCTATTGGATTTTTATCTCAGGTCGAGTGCCCATGCCACATGTCGGCGGCCTACACTTTAGCGTTTTCCATTAAATTC
>CAKAKR010063110.1:0-24673 GCA_916700685.1 Adelosebastes latens
GATGTCATTTGTTGAGTTGAGAGAAAAATATTCCTCTCCAAAATCAGCATCCTTATAATGCAAAATAAAGTCCCTGTCAAGCCCAAATGTCTCTCTCACAATAGACTCAAGTTCAGCCACTGTCCCAGGGATTCCATGAGGTAAGTCCAGTTTAGCAGTCATGATCCTTGAATACGATTATAAGTTTAAAATAAGGACAAATAAAGCATCTGTATAAGAAAATACATCACTTCAGTTAGAGTTACATCATTCCCACCCCCTAAACATTCAATAGTAGAACAGAATAATAACACTGATAATTACCCAAAACCTAAGCTCTTGAAAAAATGTAATCTTTAAAAGGCATACCAAACCATATATTATTTTCTTATGTGAACCTGCACATGCTGCTAACGGGTGACAGCTAAAAGTTTACGCGCGGAAATTCTGCATAGGTGAATCAATTTACATGCTGTGTATTCTGCATGTGGCTGCGTGCATATACTGTAGCTTTAATATTCCGCCTGCCAAAGTGGCTAGTAAGTCTTAGTACTTACTGCCTTCTTTCTGATCCCATTCCGTGCTCAAATGCACCACAGGTGCGCCAAGTTAATCATCCTGATGAAAACTCCTATGGTGCGTGCATATTAGCGTGCGCGCGTGAACGTGCGTTACACTTACGTGTCCCGGTATGAGGGTTTGATAATATGGTAACCCAATAGTAACAGTGACTCTCTTGACCACCACTGAATTGTGCTAATATCAAGCCCTGCTTATATGGCGTTTCCACAACGTGGTGTCTGCTTCCCAGACGCCATTACTGCATTTTTAGCTGCAGCTCAATTAACCAACATTGATTTTAAACCAAAGTATACCAGTAAAATGTCAAACAACCCACCCATGGAGCTGCTGACCAAACCTTTATCAACCCAGTGCCAACTTTAAATTAGAACAAAAGTAAACACATCCATTTACATTTGCAGTGTTACAACTAACAATGTATAAATTCACATGTGCTAAAATGTGAGAATAACAGACTACTCTGAAGACACTGCTAGCTAACGTTAGCTAACGCTAGCTAACGTTAGCTAGCAGGACTTCGGTCTTCCCTTTAGTGCAGCATGAAAACGACTACCTACAATGTGTGCTGATGCAGTAAGCAGCTGTTGTGAATGAAATAAAGAAAAATGAATTACTTACCAAGTAACTTGGATGATATTCAGGTAAAACCCCTGTTGCTCCCCCTCCTTGATAGATGCAGTTTTGCAGCAAAAAACAAGCGCGAACATGTCTCCGAGAGTCGTCCGCCTAGTCCCGCCCTACTGTGCTCTGATTGGCTAGTTCGAACCGTCACATGACCTCTTTGTCCTATCCCTAACCACTTCCGACCTGGAGTGCGTTAACTCACTAGATACAAGTTACACTAACTTAGTATTTATTCTAAATTAATATATTTTTTAAGTAAAGACAATGTTGTTCATTTTTCAGTTTGATCGACTTATTTTATTAAGTCTTCAACTTACTAAAACAAGTACATGTAACAAACTTAATTTATTTTTGCTGAAAAACGTATTTATTTTAAGGGTGATTTACTGACCCCAAGAATCCTTTTTTAGAGTGAAGGTTTGCTCTTAACAATCACACGGTGTATTGTTTTTAAGCCGTCAAATCATATGAGATAAACAAACTACTTCTGCTTAGATTTACATGAAAACCTTCTTTTTTTCTTTTTTTTTCAAAGTAGCGGGTTCAGCCTTTTCTTGTAGAATGCTTATCTGGCCCAGTCCTATCATACCATCAACTCCAAACTCTCCAATCAGTGCAATCAGTCAAGACCAGTGCAATCACCGTGCCCAACAAATAGAGCTCAAATGATTGGTTTAGATTGTCAGTGTCCTACAGAGATGCTATATCTCCAAAAAACTACTTCTCAGCCACTGAGTGCTGCTTGATTTTTATCCCAGTGACAGAAGCAAGTTTCTTAAGGAACGTCTAAGATACACTCTGCGGTCTGTTTCAAAGATATTAAGTTTGGGTTCTTTTTTTGGAGGTTCTGGTTGTTTGTTCTTGTCCACTTAAATTAAAACTCCCCCAATCAGTGCAGTCCAGCCAGGCTGGGATCACAGTTTTTTAGAAGGTGGCTGAGTGGACAGACCACTTTCACACTGTGACCAATTAGTCTCCCAGCCTTGTTATATAAGCACATATGTCTGGACCGAACCATGAATAAAAATGGTAATAACTTAAAATTAGATGCAACTTTTTCTACACTAACTAGACCTAAACTTTGTTGCTGAGTCCAGAGGGGATTCAGCTACTTCAGCTGTGAAGTTGTTCCAGACGAACAGCTTTGGGTGACGACGAATAGACCATGTATGGTATCCAAGACACCAGGCAGAAGAAAAGGACTTGCTCTGTACGATCAGCAAAAAATGTTTGAGGACAAAACAGTTCTATACAAATGAGCCAAACATTTGTTACGTTTGTCCATTTATAGACACAAAAAAATAGAATTACTGCCTCATGGTTGTTTGTTTCACTGCATAAGTGAAAACTTTGGCCTGCTGGGAACATTCAATGAGAAGTCAGGGGATCACAAGTCAGTAGGATTTATTCTTCTGGGGGTCATGAATGTCTGTACCGAATTTCAAGGCAATCCATAAAGTAGTTGTTGAGATATTTCAGTGTGGTCCAAAGTGATGGACCAACCAGTGGGCTACATCCGGGTCTGAAAAGTGAAGCTAATGCGGAAGTGTCTTAAACTTGCATTCTTTCTAACAGCCAGCAGGGGGCGACTCCTTGGTTGCAAAAAGAAGTCTGATTGTATAGAAGTCTATGAGAAAATGAGCCTACTTCTCACTTGATTTATTACCTCAGTAAACATTGTAAACATGAGTTTATGGTCTCAATCGCTAGTTTCAAGTCTTCTTCAATACAGCATGATGTTCATTTAGTAAATTATGGTCCCATGTAGAGTCAGATAGACCATAAAGCAGGGGATGCTTTAGGGCGTGGCTACCTTGTGATTGACAGGTCGCTACCACGGCGTTGTCTGGTCTGGGAGTTGTCCGTGTTTTCGTCTTTGAACTTTAACTCTTACACAGTGTGTTTTCAGATCATGAAAGTTAAGTATAACCTTTTAGTCGTCTGAAAAAAGTCTTATTCAGTAGGCCTGCACAATATGAGGAAAATCTGCGATGTGCCATAACATTGTCCAATATTGTGATGACGATATGACTTGCAATAAATAAACAAATATCGATGTGTGCATATTAGCTACATATAGATATATTTTAAAATAACTGGGTTAAATGTTGTTACCAGAGTAGCAACAGTAATGTTAACAGCAGCAAAGTCACTACATAAACTTTATAATAATAATAATATCTCACTGCATAAAAATGTTAATAAAATAAATCATATTCCTGACATGAAAATACTGAGTGAAGCTTAGAAAGACTGAAGAACACAGACTTCAGTCAGTATCTTCTTCTATCTTTTTCTGGTTGCAAAAAAAAGATGGCAACGGACGAAAACCAAGATGGCCAAAATGCCGAGCTCGAGACTTCGAAACAACAGTCCGCAGTCGTCACGGTGACCACGTCCACTTCTTATACACGGTCTGTGGGACCGACAGGCATTGCCATCTCTGGAGCTATGCTGCTAGCATGACTAAAAATATACGTTTTAAGAGCAGTTACGTGCTATAACTACATATTCGGGGAAACAGTGGGCGGATGCATTGACTTTGTGAAGTCTTGTCGTAACTGTGAGATTGCAAAGAGAACCAGCGGATGTTACAGCGAGTACTGTAGGAGGTTTACCTTAAAAACATGGACAATCCCCCAGAAGCACGTTTCAATTTCTCAGAAAAACTGATGAAATAAACCCTCAATGAGAGATTGCACTGAGTTACAGAAGCTAGTGGCACAGCAGCTATCCCGTATGTGACGTCAGGACTCCGGCTCCCTATACGGCCCCTTAAATTGTCTTCCGCAGCTTCTAGTCTCACTCATTGTCCCTCTTCCTGCTTTTTCCGTAAAGACTTTTACCTAGCAGCACTAATGTTGAAGGTCCCGTTGTTCTGGAGGTGTAAAAGGACGCCCTGTCCTACACTATGTAGCATACCACACTCTTTCTCCCCTCTGTCTCCCTTTCTCACTCTCTCTCCCCCACAAAACAACCCCACCTCCCTCCCAGTGGGGGACTGGTGCCATGTGGTGATGAATAGTCAGATCTGAGGCAGGAGGACGCACAATGTAGGTCGAGCTCCAGGGGTTGTCGTCTACTGGCGTGTGTACGTGTATTTATATGTGTGTGTGTGTGTGTGTGTGTGTGTGTGTGTGTGTGTGTGTGTGTGTGTGTGTGTGTGTGTGTGCACGTCGAGGCACTTGGGGGGGGGCTGCTGGGTACATGCTGCTCTCCAGTGAGTGGTGGTGTTGTGGGGGCGGGGTGCGGTGGGGGCGATGGAGAATGTGTATACCTGCGACAATATGATATATGGAGTGTCTGTACCCCTTTATACACCTGTTCCCGTTGCCTATTCTGTCTCTGACACACACACACAAACACACACACACGCGCGTACACACACACACACTTCGCCCCTGCACCCCCACCCAGAGACAAGGTGTGGATAATCAGCTCATTTGTTATGGTGCAGTTAGATTAGCCCATGAACATATGCATGATGATGAACTGCACTGCACCAGAGCGACAACCTTGTTCCGCGGGAACACAAAGTCGCACATGGAGAGAAGCTAATAAACGACAGTGAAGTGAACTTCAATGACTTTGGGGTCAGAGGAAGCTGGGGTGTGCAGCGGTGCATGATGGGAGGCCAGGATCACAAAGTCCGCCGTCATACGATTTAGATTCGATTCAATTCTGGGGGCCTGCAATCAATATGAGATGACATCATATCCCCATTTAAGACTATCGGTTTATATCAACTCACAAAAAGCAACTAAAATATGATTAGTAGGGCTGTCAATAGATTAAAATATTTAATCATGATTAATCGCACGATTGTCCACAGTTAATCGTGATAATCACAAATTAATCGCACATTATTTATCTGTTCTAAATGTACCTTAAAGGGAGATTTGTCAAGTATTTAATACTCTTATCAACATGGGAGTGGGCAAATATGCTGCTTTATGCAAATGTATGTATATATTTATTATTAGAAATCAATTAACAACACAAAACAATGACAGATATTGTCCAGAAACCCTCTCAGGTACTGCATTTAGCACAAAAAATATGCTCAAATCATAACATGGCAAACTGCAGCCCAACAGGCAACAACAGCTGTCAGTGTGTCAGTGTGCTGACTTGACTATGACTTGCTCCAAACTGCATGCGATTATCATAAAGTGTGCATGTCTGTAAAGGGGAGACTCGTAGGTACCCATAAAACCCATTTACATTCACACATCTTGAGGTCAGAGGTCAAGGGACCCCTTTGAAAATAGTCATGGCAGTTTTTCCTCGCCAAATTTTAGCGCAAGTTTGGAGCATTGGAAGTATACACATGTGACTATGTCCGGTTTTCAAAATAAGGTATTAACAAAGGGAACTGTATATACAAAATACATATATGGAAATAAGATTGATTTGATTATATTCATTAGCAGTATGAAACATTACATGTCCCTTGTAAATTAAAAAGAAAATACCACTAATTTGTGAGGGAAATGTCTTTATTCTTTTATTTTTGGGTCGCTGGAAATAATTTAATAAATAATGCCTGACAATGACTGATATATTTGACTTCAGGACATCTCTGACTACATACATGCTGAAAATCAAACATTTTTACTTTATCAATTTAGATATTTTCCTAAGTAAATATGCCTAGAAATGTATAATTCAACTTTTTCCCATGGTCTAGTGTTAAAAATGTTAACAGAAATCGCAATAAATCGTAATATCAGATCGCAATACTTGTAGAATCGCAATACTTAAAAATCGCAATACATATCGTATCTGCACCCAAGTATTGTGATAGTATCGAATCAGGAGATAGGTGTATCGTCCCAGCCCTAGCAGCCACAAGCACGTGTCAGTTGTTGAGTGCAGGAAGTGTTCCTGAGGAGCACAAAATCACTCTGAAGAACTACATTCACATACGAAGCAGAGCCGGATCTTCCCGTAAACCTGAATGTTCCCGTGGCATAGCGTACCACACTTGTACTTCAGGGAATTTTGCTGGAACACTTTTTATTGTTCTTTCTCTTATTTCATTCACACCAATGAAACTACTCCTACACATTCACTCTGATTTTTCTTATTCTTCCACGTTCTCATGTCATCTCTCTCTTCAAACCACCACTTTGTGGTCCGAAACATCTTACGGCGGTACGTCTTACTTTTGAGAACCCCCCAATTCCCCTCCCCTTCTATCTCATCTCTCTTCTTCCTATCTCCTTCTTCTTAGTGCAACACTGTATTGAAGCAGCAGGGAGGCAACACCCCCAAAGCCTTTTCATCTTCTCCGTTTCTCTCTCTCATCTGCCTCTCTTGTGTAACGACCTCAATCTGTCTGTCTCTGTTAGCTATCATCTGCGACAATAATTCTGTGATGCACTCAAGTGGGAGAACCTTGAAGTGGCGTCCTTCCTCTGCTCTCAGTCGTTTCACTGACTTTTAAGGGCCGGACTGTTTATCAGAAACAATATATGCCAAAAGCAGAATTCAAAATAAGCAACTGGGGGCAAGTGTGTAACAGAGTACAGACGCGTCATACGCTGTATATTTTAGCATGTATGTGAGCAAATGTGTGTGTGTGTGTGTGCCTGCGTGCTGCGTCTGCACGAGCACTGTGGCGACTCTCAGCAGCTCTGTGTGTGTTCGCCGCGGTATCTGTGCCTGTGCCGGCCTCGTAGCAGAACAAAACAAAACAAAGCAGAGCGGAGCAGATCTGCGCTATCATCCCCCGGCAGGCCGCTGCTCTCTGTCTCTGTGCTCCGTTACCTGTTGGTCCTCATATAATTACGGCAGCCACACTCATCCATCACAGTATTGTTGTGGTGTACGCCGGGCCCATTCTTTTCTCTGGCTCAGCAGCGTTACATAAAGAAACAATAACAAAGTCTAAACAAGCACCATCCGCCAGAGGAGGAGGGGGGGGGGGCAACAGAGAGAAGGACATAGTGCAGGGACACACACACACACACACACACACACACACACACACACACACACACACACACACAAAAGATTATTATAGTATAGTGCAGGTTGTTTCTTTTTTGTCCCGGTTGGAAGTTTGTAATGACAACTGATACCGCAGCGAGCTGGAGAATGAAATATTAGAAACACCTGGTACTCTTTCTGCAATAGATGGATATAAGGGAGAGGTTTGATCCATGACAGAATTTTCACTTTAAATCAGATCTACCTGTGAAGGGCACAAGGCTAAAGAGGGATTGTTACTCCTGCAGACAGCTGAGGTAAGATCTGTGCAACATGGTGGGATGGTTGGTTCATATCTCAGATAAGATATCCAACTCTAAACTGGAAGAATGCAGCGACAAAAAACACAATACAATTTCAATTTCTTTCTTTCAACCGTTTTAATCAATATTGTTTTCCTGCAGAGTGCAGCAATGATTGGAACATCATATTTTAGCTTAAGCATTTTGGGTCATCCCATATAGACCGACAGACCGTGTGTGTGTGTGTGTGTGTGTGGCCGCGGTGAATGTGGGTTTGTCGGTGGCGTTTTAGCTGTGAACGTAGGTGTAGCAGTGTGTGTACAGTTTGTCGGTGAATACATTATACAACTCCTCAGCTCAAGCGAGCTCAAGACGGGAGCCAACTTCATGTATCCTGCGACGCCGGCTCAGACTCTCTTAAGGTGGACCAGCTTTACTCCTTAAAGTGACGAGCTGCTCCTCTGAGTTTTGCTCAGCTTTTTAATTAATTATTAATATTTATTTTAACCGTTTTAACCGATAGCGTTAATCGGTTAAAATGCTTGATGTCGGTTTAACGGTTAATTATTAACATCCCTATTAGGTACCAAGCTACATTGGCAGGGACAGACCAAATCGGCACACCAGTTCAGTCGACTTCACCTCGTAACCAGAGATGATGCCTCGTCAAAAACACACAAACCCAGAAATCAGATCAGAGTCACAGTCTTAATTTGGTATAGGTTTGGTAAGGTGGTAGGTTATTTAATTTGGTATGGATCTATAATTTAAATAGGAAGCAAGAGAGAGACACATCTAAATCTAACCTAATCTATAAAGGTATCATTGATAGATATAGATATCGGTAATTGAGTGTTCATCTAGGCATATTTATTTAATTAATGCAAAGACAAATAATGATTTCCTACAGCTACTATTTATTACCAATATGTTATTATCAGGACAAAATTAACATCATAGCCCACAACAAACACTTTGCACCATTTGACCTCTCATCTACCCGTCTATGAATGATATCTTGAGTAAATGTAAAGCATTATGCAGCAACATGTGGGAAACTTTAAGAGTAAATCACCTCTAAAACCTAAAGAAACATTAGGTTTTTCAAACTGTACTCTCTCTCTCTCTCTCTCTCTCTCTCTTTTACACACACACACACACACACACACACACACACACACACAAACACGCACAGAAAAGGTAACACAAAACATACAACAGACATTCTGCATAAACATGAGCTATGGGGAGACTCTTAATTTGTAAATCTGTACATTACTGTGTCACTTCTCGGGCTCCAACTGAGTCATCGCCTGGTTTCTACTGTACATTAATTTAAAATAAAACACACATGAGAAATGTTTGTGCCCTGGGATCTACCCCACTTTAGACTAGACATTAATAACATCCTTTTTTCCTTCAGTCGACACAGACGCTGTAATTAAAATCAGCCGATGTACTCGGACTGAGGTGAGGATGGTTGTACAGTAACAATGCAGATGAAAAATGGGACAGACGAATGGGAGGAGGACAGAAAGAGACAAAGAGATAATTCAATAAAACGCCTACTTTTGACCTGCCATACAACTACTTTGTTTAGATAATTAAATGTTTTCATTATTATTTCTGAGTATCTTAATCCTACTTTAACCTAATCTGCTAAATGATCATCTTTAATTAATGCTTCTCATTTCATTTTCATTTTCCATTTTCATTGAAAGAAGCTGGCGGTTGGTTGGGTTTTTCCAAGTCCAGGGTAGAAATATGAGTTAAAATGGGACTCTACAGTGTCAACCAGTATCACGCCTTTATAGGACCCCCCGCAGGGCCTAAAACCACAACGCCTGCAAAGTTTTAATTCAAAGTTTCTTTCCCTGTCTCGACTAAATTGTCCATCACATGAAAAGCCCGGACTGACTCAATCTGGCGCACTCACTTTTGAAAAGTAATTAGCATAAAGGCAACGGGGGGAAACTTCTAGCCCTGTTCTTTTCAGACAGTTATTTTGCTGTAGAACAAAAGCATTCAGAACTTCACCTCTGAATTCGCCTTGGTCAGGCTGTCTTATCATTAACACGGTGAATGACGGCGCGTACCCGCTCCGGTGTGCATGTATTTAAAATGTCAGCCCAACAAATGCCTCACACTATAATATCCTCACTCTGCTGCTGGCTAAACGGATTGGAGTTTGAAAGTAATGGAGTGAATAACAATATACTGTATAAAGAGGGAGAGAGACACAGAGACACCGGTGTCGGTATACTGGTTTATGAAAAGGTGTTTAAATGTGCACAAGAAGCAAATAAATCAACTAGGGCTGTCAATCAAACAAAATATTTAATCATGATTGATCGCATGATTGTCCATAGTTAATCGTGATTAATCACACATTTCTTTATCTGTTCAAAATGTACCTTAAAGGGAGATTTGTCAAGTATTTAATACTCTTATCAACATTGGAGTGGGAAAATGTGCTGCTTTATGCAAATGTATGTATATATTTATTATTAGAAGTCAATTAACAACACAAAACAATGACAGATATTGTCCAGAAACCCTCACAGGTACTGCATTTAGCATAAAAAAAATATGCTCAAATCATAACATGTCAAACTGCAGCCCAACAGGCAACAACAGCTGTCAGTATGTCAGTGTGCTGACTTGACTATGACTTGCCCCAAACTGCATGTGATTATCATAAAGTGGGCATGTCTGTAAAGGGGAGACTCGTGGGTACCCATAGAACCCATTTACATTCACATATCTTGAGGTCAGAGGTCAAGGGACCCCTTTGAAAATGGCCATGACAGTTTTTACTCACCAAACTTCAGCGTAAATTTGGAGCGTTATTTAGCCTCCTTCGTGACAGGCTAATGTTACGTGGTTGGTATCAATGGATTCATTAGGATTTTTGTCGTTTCATATGAGCCCGCTACAGCCTCCGAAAGATCGATTGCGTAAATGCATTAAAAGAAAGTAAGGAATTTGCGTTAACATGTTCTCATCGCATTAACTTTGACATCCCTAAAATCAACTTTTCTGAAATGAATTTGATGGCAAGAAATAGAAAGAAATACCAACTAGTTCACACCTAAAAATTAAAACTTACATCTGCAAGCTAGGTGAAATAAGTTAATTATCACTCCTCCTCAGATTTAACAGAAGTGATGGTGTTTTGTGTGTTTTGCAGGTGTTAGGTACAGCTGAGATATTTGAGGCATTCACATTTTTTGAAATATATTTCAGGAGAGAATGGGGATGAAAGAAAATCAAATTGGGCATTTTTTTCCACCCTTCTTATTGAAATTGCCACAAATCGTTGTCCATTGAGCTTGACTAACCAGGCTAACAGAGCTAAACTGACTGGCATACTACAGCGCTGCTACAGCTGATAGACAACAACAACTGGTGAGCTGCCAAAACTTTTCAGGAAACTTGCGCTCTAGAATATTCTGTTAAAACAAACTCCTTCACAAAGGTTGTTTTGAGAACTACATAAAAATGACCACGATGGACAACCTCCAATATAGGTAGAGTAGAAATGTGTCAAGTCAATTTTATTTGTATATCCCAATATCACAAATATGCCTCAAGGGGCTTTACAGTCTGTACAGGATACGACCTCTCTGTTCTTTACAGCAGAAGTTCTCAAACCGTTTTGGTTCCAGGGCCCCCTCAAAGGAGAGACAGTTTTCCGAGGACTCCCTCTTAATCATAACACTGAATAAGCATAATGCTTACAACAACTTTTACTCTTAGATTCCATCGGAACTATTTGTATTCTAAAACCTAAATACCTCAGACCTGTTTGATAGTGATAAACAGAAACACATTTCAATTTCAATCGTGTTAACACCACTTTGTTTGGCCCTGATATTTTGTTATCAGATCTCGCTTTAGCTTGGCCGGCTTTATGGCTTCTTTCGCTAGCATCTGAAGACGCATGACGCATTTTAGTTTCCCGTCGCTGTCGCTCGATATAACTGTTAATTTTTTCAATTTAGCTAGTTTGGTCTTAGCATCACTTGACGATGATGTGGACTGACTCAAATATTCCTCCACGCTCCCTAGCTATCTAGCTGGCTATTTAGCTAAGCTAAGCAGCAGCAGGGGTGGTTCGTTGCGCCCTGAATGAATTGACTGATTCATGACAGATTGATGTTATGTGTCACAATCATATCAGAGTTCCTATTGGCCCAAAGCTAACATGGCTGGTAGTAATGGACACAATATGCTTGTTTTATTGGCACAAATCGTCCCCATCTCTAGATATGTACTTTTTAATTATACAACACAGTTTTATAATTTATAGCTTATTATTTCTTGGACTCCCTGACAGAGTGTCACAGTTCCACCCTCTGTGTGTACTATGTGCACACTCAGAACACTGAAACACTCATTCTCGTGTCACGTGTCGAAAGCTCTCGCAGCATATAGTGTACATGTGAAAGTGATGATTTCCCGGACATAATTAACCTTTCCGTGGCAGCCCTTTTATGTCTAATTCTGCCGTCACACATCAGGCCGTGGGCTTTCTATCCAATTAACTCTCTGACCTGTTTACCATGCCACGTGTACACATGAACCGCCATAACATGCGCTACGCCCGCAATCTAACAAGTAGCTAATCAACAACTCATTGGACACGGAGAGTTCAGGTCTGTGTCAGCAAACATGCCAGCATGCTCTTTTTTAGAACAGCCATCGTTCATTGCCTGGAGAGAGAAGACATAAAGATATGTACATGTTGTTTACTGATGGTACTCCGGTATGCTTAGGCTTAACCTTAAGTGCATCCTGAATATCAAATGTAACAACAAAAGTGTCCATCCCGAGGCAGGAATGGGAGCGTTGACAGTTTGATTGCAGAAGTTTCTCTAGCCTTGGCCTTTACAATAGCCACACACCATCATTTCAATCTGCATGGAATGAAAGCTGCTCTGAAGGAGTGAATACAGATCGGCCTTGACTTGCTGTGATTATGGAAGTGCCAAACAGAGCAGATTTTTATTTTTTTTTCCATAATGATAAACGATAAGTGATAAACATCTTTGTAATTGCTCGCCGCCTCGTGTCGGGGAGTGAAAATAGGTACTTGGCAATGTCCTAGATGTCTTCACAAGGCATCTAATTTCTCCCATTTTATGTGCTACAAGGGAAATAAAAATTGTCATTATAGCTGTGAGAATGTATTTGCTTAATTTACAATTTGACCTATACGAGTTCCACATTACCTGGAGCGGTGTAACAGCCACTGTCGAATCCTAACAGGACACGGTCGTAATTTCATAAGCCACATTAGGGGTGTATTCATTTTCAGACAAATCTCTTTGATGTTGAGATCGGGCTGCTAAAGTACAGCGCACTCTCATCTATTTGCACCCCTAATATCACTGCGTGCCGCTGAATCGAATTTCTCAACTTGTGATGTTGGTGATATCGTCCTTCATCTCCATGTCGCTGTTCTCTTTAGTCAAGCATTTTTTTTTCATAATAGAGCTAAAATAGAGTTATCTTCTTGTTTGTAATAGTAGTGAGTGAATCTTCATGGTTTTTATCCAGTCTGTTTCGACTGAAATGCCTCTGATAATTGGCTGATTATAGCTATTTAAAGACTTGTGGTGTGTTGCAGCAGTTATTCTGCTGAAAGCACATATATGCATTCATTGTTTTTTTGGATTGAACTCCTAACGTTATTGGTCCTGTGGGTGTGCAAGAAGAATGGTACATGGTGAAATGTAGAACACAGATTAAAAAAAGTTGAGTTGAGGAGGTAAAAAGGATGTTATTGTTTTTGTGTATTTTTTCCTATCATGACTCAGCACTCATTGATGGTCCCTCTCAGAAGAGTTCACACACGCTTTGACTTTTTTTTCCTGCACTCGCAACTTTCCACATCCATGTTGGGTATACCTTGTCATGCCAACAACAATAGCTTTTCTGTTAATTCAAAAATAATGTACGGGATAAAGTATTTTTTTCAGGAAAACCCTAAGTAAGTGAGGCTATTTTTGACCCCTGTTTTACTTCCTCTTTTTTGGTTAACGTTCTTTCTCAAACAAAGAATGGGGGTGTGGTTAATAGTCAGACGTAATTTATTACAATGGCAACTAGATTGCATCGTTTTTCAACCCAGTTTAGATGAATTTACTGTTTATCAGACCAAAAATGAGACAAGAATTATCTCAACACACTGACTTTCTCTCACCCGCTCTCTTCTTTACCGTCTCCTCCTGGCAAGGCGGCGGCTGTCTGGCTGTTGCTGCACCGAGGAGCCGCACCGCCGCACGCCGGCCACAGCGCACGGGAGGACGGACAGACATGTTGCAGAGGTTCGCCGATTTAAATGCAGTTTGGGGACGTTTTGGAGGCGCACCATCGACCAGCACTCTCGCCTCAGCTCCCTGCACTGGCACCGCACCGGGCTGCACTGTGATTCGCCTATTTCTCTAACGGACTTTAATTGTTTTCTTTTGGGCTGAAAGTTGTGCGCCTTCCGTTGTCCGGACCCATTAAGAGGTCGGCAAACCTCCAAAACGGCATCGGCTGCTTTCCTTTAAATTAACGAGGCGACGGTAAAGAAGAGAGCGAGTGAGGGAGACAGTCAGTGTGTTGTGCCAACTCTGCCGCTGGGAATTTGTGTAGACTAATTCACTTTGTTGATTTCACCCGTTCTCAGCACACACAAATTCCATTGCGAAAATAGACAACACACTAAACTAAGGTGGAGGAAACTAAAAAAATAAAAACTTAAACCCCTCAGTTAGCAGTTGGATTAGCTAACTACTACCTAACTAGCTAACTAACACGGAAAGAAAAAACGATTTATTGGTTTGCCGCTGCTCAGACGCTATATAGTCATATAATACGTCATATTCCCATTTTAGTAAAAACCTTCTTTTTTTTATCTTGCACAAAAGTACAAAATTAAGTTATTTGTCACAAAAATAGCAAACAGTGTGGCTAATCAACTTAGTAGTGAAATGACTCAAATAAATATGAAATATCATAGAAATGCCAAAATATAATGGAGGGTGGCTTTAATGGGTCAGTATGCCTCAAACAAAGCGCTTGTTGCATTGTCAAACAGCATCTGAAACCTGAACGTCTCTCAAGCCCTCTTTTTTCATTCTTTACACAGCTACTTTTTTGTGCGTGCAAACAACTGCAACACCATGGATGCCTTTGAGGAGACTGAAAGTGTGCTCTCTTGATCCCTCGTCGCCAAATATTATCACATCTCGGCCCTCTCTATGACGGCAAGCTTCTTCACTCCCAATTCGAGCGTGGCGATTTTGTGTCTCTTCACACGTGTTCACACAAGACATTGTATTAACTACAGTCGTTTGTTCCAAGCATACCTCATAATGCATTATATGTTGCAGGCATATAATGATAGGAGATAGGAGATATGTAAGCCTGCAAAAATTAAAAGACGTGAGATCTGTCTACTTCATACTTCACAAGTAACACCGGAAATACATTGAGCAGCGGCCTGCGACGAGCTGCCATGCAACGTCTATGGAAAGCTGCAACAGCCGCTCCGAGCTCAGCGAGCTGGGGCTGTTTGATCCCGCGGCGTAGTGCGACCAAACTTAAGGTTGGGGATAGTTTAACTTTTGGCGGCCAATTGCAGCCAGAGAGGACCAGCAGCCAATCATTAAACAGTGAGAGTCCTGTGACTCCTGTGACATGTTGACCTATGTTACAAAGAATTTCTTCTCATCCGAAACACGTGAACACGCCTAATGGCTGCAGAAAAAAGGAAACACTGCAGCGAGCCGCACTTCGCCGCTGCTTGGTGTGTATCCGACATAAGTGCTGCAGTAACATGGGTTAAAGAATAGTAACAGCTGGTCCAGTCTGATTTAAAAGTACAGTGTGTAGGATCTGGCGACATCTATTGGTGAGGTTGCAGATTGCGACCAACTGAGTACCCCTCCGCTCACTCCTCCCTTTCCAAGACGGCGGTAACGCGAGCCGCCGAGTGCAAAACCGTGGTAACGCCGTTGGCCTCGCTCAGATGCCATCCTTGCCATAATAACACTACTGTAGGAGCAACGGAAGTCAGACTGCGACTGGCGGCACCACGGTTTTGCACAATCTGCGGCTCACGATACCGCAGTTTCACAAGCGTGTCGGAGAACTATGGCTTTCAGGTAATGTAAAAATGTGAAAGTCTCTCTCTAGAGCCAGTGTTTGGTTTGTCCGTTCTGGGCTACTGTAGAAACATGGCGGAGCAACATGGCGGACTCCATGAAGAGGACCCTCTCCCTATGTAGATATGAAGGGTTCATTCTAAGCTCACGAAAACACAACAATTATTAGTTTTACATGATTATACGCTAAATGAAAACACAGTTATGAATATTATATTATATTTCTTCTAGATCCCCCCGAAATGCTACACACTGTTCCTTTAAGCACCTCAGTAGCGGTTATTTTTACTGGGCATTATAGAGGAAGAGAAAGAGGCCAGGAGTTTTACTGGCACATCCAAACAGTCCGTAAAAAAAAAAAAATCTGACAGATTTGGACATGACTACAATGTGAAGCATGTTCTGGTTATTATTATGTTACCCATCCCGGTTTCCTCTTCCTCTCTTTTGTCTTTTTTCTGTGCAGTGTGAACCTATCCAGAGACTAATTACTGAGAGGAGCTGTTCTAACATACTGCTCTCAAAAAGTGTGTGTTTTTATTAGAGAGTGTGTGTGTGTGTGTGTGTGTATGTGTGTGTACCGCACATGGTTTGGAGAGTAGTGCTTAATAACCCAATTTCTGCTCTCAGACAAAAACACAGCACACATCCTGCTGGATGCATCAGGAAGCATCGGGCATACAGTACATCCACACCAGCGACTACAGAGAGACACAAACGGATGCATGTCTACTGTACCGCATCCACAATAGCAGCTAGCTTTGTTTCATAATACATAGAAAGTCTTTCGTATTGTCCCTCCACATGCACTATACATTACAGCAGAGGAGAGCTGATGAGGGAGTAGTTACGGGCTTATTCCAAGATTGCAGTTTCACATTGGTTGTCTCTGCCTCACTTTTACTGATCTACACAGCGGGGGGGGCCCTCTGTAACCAGGTTGCTGTAGAGTGTGTACAGTGCAGAGGGGCTGCAGAGGCCCCGCTGACTGAAGAAACCGATAAAGTTGAAAAGGGAACAGAGGGAGAACATGAGAGCAGGCTGATGCCCGGTGGTCAATACCACAGTCTTAATCAAAACAGATGGACAAAATATCTTATGGATTGAATTTCATAAATCATGTAAGAAGTGCTTACACTCTCATTAATTTCAAGTGATACAGGTAAATATCCTTTTGCATTTGAAACAGGGGCCCCTCGGTATCGATTCCCTGTCATTCCGCAGCCTATAGCTAATGCTGTGCCATCATTTATAGACCAGGTGCTCTTGCTTAACACGCCCTGAAGCCACTATTACATTCAAGATTAGACTATGAATGATTAAAATGAACCAAGGTTGGGCTATTGATTGAAATCAGGAAACTCAAAAACACTCGGTGTGTTCGCTTCAGATGCGTTTTATAGATTTAGCTTTGTTTTGCCCCATAGGCTACATACTCTGCGAGTACACTTGAGCAGGCTTGCACAAAAAACCCACTAAGGATGAAAGACAGCACATCTTTTTGAAGCGTGATAAAAAAAATTACAGAACGCAAAAGCATGATGAGAGGCAGCGGCGCTCGTTAACCGACCGCAAAAAAAACCCCAAAACAACATAGCGGCTGTGCTGAAATTGCTATCGGGAGCAGCGGTTGATAAAAGATTATTATAATTAAGTCGGTGCAAACCAGCCACGTAGACGACAAATCATTTAAAGAAGACACGGTGTGATGATGAGACAATACATCGCATAAAAAATACCCAGAAAGGCATGTCACAGGGAGACGAGATTTGATAGAACGGTCTTTTCAAATTGCCAATCAAGGGGAGCAATTCAGTTGGGTGTCATTCGAGTTGAAATTGGTGCATGTGTTGCCGCGTCTGCGAACAAGTACAGGATCTACATAATGTAAATCCTTAGAATGACAAACAATAAAAGAATACATTCAATTTCTCTGCCTGGCAGACTGTGATATGGATGAGGATGTGAGCTCATTTTGCTCCAGTCTGCAACTCAACTAAGAAACAACTTTTAGTTTTCCTCCGACAGGTCAGCCGGTTCAGGGCTGAGAGGGAAAGTAAAGAGCGGTGGATGGAGGAGAGAAGAGAGAGTCAGGGAAGGCAAGAAAAACAGCAGTTCACACCAACTCACACACACAGACACATACACAGCCACCCAGAACACCAAGTAGCCACACACAGGGGAGTATTGAGCGGTGTATAATAAGTTTAGCTGCCAGCGACCCTGGTTGGCTCGGTGGAGGTCCAGCTGAGAGGGTCAGGCTGGAGGAGAACCAGGAACGAGTGAGAGCAATGAAGAACAGAGGTTGAAGACAAACTCTTATCAACAAACCCTAAAATACTTCCCTTCCTGTGCACCAGGGGAATTTTACTGGAAAAAACTTACCATGACACTAATGCTGTAACATTTCATCATTAATTAATCTATTAATCTATATTATTTTGTCAATTCATCGATTAATCATTTAGTCGATAAAATATCAAAAAATAGTGAACAACATCCATCACAGTTTCCACAAGACCTAGGGCAATGTCTTCAAGTTAGGGATGTTAATAATTAACCTTTTAACCGTTAACCGACATTAAGAACTTTAACCGATTAATGCTATCGGTTAAAATATATGTTAATAATTAATTAAAAAGCTGAGCAAAACTCAGAGGAGCGGCTCCTCACTTAAAGGAGAAAAGCTGGTCCACCTTAACAGCCCACCTTAAGAGAGCCTGAGCCGGCGTTGCAAGATACAGGAAGTTGGCTCCCGTCTTGAGCTGAGGAGTTATAGAAAAGTAAAACTACTTCAAATTAGGGATGCTAATTTTGAAAAAAAAATGTAATCGATAACTGACCTTCGTACATATAATCGCCCTGTATTTCTGTGGATGTGACTTTACACAACAAATACTGTCATAATACAAAATACAAAAATAATAATACAAAAATACATTTGTGGGTAGTGAAATATTTGTAGATTATGGTAAATATTTTGAATTGTCTTCTGTGGATTACAGCTATTATCTACAGATCTGCTGTGGTGTGAATCGGACAAAATTCCGTAAACAAACAGGAGGAAAGTTACAAATGCCACGTGGCCCATAAATCCACAGGAAGCGATCTGCAAATGCGCAAATATCATTCCACGTGTAGAAATAGATGCACAAATGCGTATATATCACTTTACATGTAAACCTTAAAATACGTATTTACAAAGTAAGTTATGTGTATTTGCAAATCGCCCTTTATTTTTGTGGATGTGACTTAACACAACACAAATACAAAAATACATGTTTGTGGATAGTGAAATATTTGGAAATCATGGTACACATTTGTGGAATGTCTTCTGTGGATTACAACTAATAAAGTCCAAGAAAAACTTCCATACTGTAGCAGTGTGTGTACAGTTTATTTGTCGGTGAATAAATGCTACGAGGTTACAACTTCTCCGTTCTGTGCTCCGCTCAAGACGGGAGCCAACTTCGTGTATCTGCAACGCCGGCACAGACTCTCTTAAGGTGGGCTGTTAAGGTGGACCAGCTTTTCTCCTTAAAGTGACGAGCCGCACCTCTGAGTTTTGCTCAGCTTTTTAATTAATTATTAATATTTCTTTTAACCGTTTAACTGATAGCGTTAATCGGTTAAAATACTTAATGTCGGTTAACGGTTAATTATTAACATCCCTAATATATACATATATACATATATATTTTGTCTTCTTTTTTACTGTTACTCATTTCACAGTGATGGCATTGATTTGCAAGGAGACTTGTATGCTTCTTTTCATGTGCACCTGTGTATGTGTGTGTGTGTGTAATATCAGTACACCTGTGTGCCGGCAGTGTCTGTGTGTGTGTGTGTGCTGGAGGAGCGAGGCGATGAGAGGAATACCGCCAGCGAATGTCTGACTTAACAGAGATAAGAGGTAGGGTCAGCCAGAAAACCCCGCGCTCCGGTAGGGAGGGTAAATGGCTGCTGGGCAGTCCCTGACCCTGGATCAGAGTCGGGGAGCCAGGAAGAAATGAGACGTGACTAATGGAGACACTGCAGGCTGACCCCTGATCAGAGGAGAGCAGGGAGAAAAGAGGGGGCAGGAAGGACAGAGGGGAGAGGGGAGAGGGGGGAGGAGGAGGGACGTGCGCTGAATGAGGTGAAGCAGATTGAGGCTTTTAGAAGTGGGGTGGAAGGTGAGTGTGTGTTTGTGTATGTGGAACATGTTAAATGTGACTAGTGAGAATGCTATCTGAGATCAAGAAAGAGCTGAGACAATGTTTGTTCCTAAGTGTGTTTTTTAAGCGATTGAGTGCAGGATCCCAGGTGTGTCAGAGCCCCTGCAGTGACAAATAGAGCTTCTATTAACTAACAAAGAAGAAGAGACAACAGAGAAAGAGAGAATGGCAGCTCAGAGTAAAGCAGGGTTAAGAGGGAGGAACACGCCAGCAAAGTACAGACTTGTAGTTTTTAAATAGCCACCTACAAATCACACTTCCCTCGTTGGGGCCTGCCAGGTTCCAAAAAACATGACTTTGTAGGTGACTGCAAACCACACTTTGATTTTCAAAATAAAGTTATAAACGTGACCACTCCCCCAAAGTTTGGTGATTAGTCTGGCTTCTAGCTGCTAAGGCTCGGTTGATATATGGATGTTTTGTATCAGTTGCTTCATCCTCTCCACTCCTCTTTCATCTCATGATTCTGCTAATTAACTTTTTATTTTGTTTTCTAGGGCTGTATCCAAATCAGAATTTTCCAACTTGATTCTGAGTCACCACCTTGGACCAAATGTTCTTATTACCTCCTTCCAAGGCCGAAGGTTGCAACAGAGATTATGTTTTCACCTGCTTTGGTTTGTTTGTTGGTTTGTTGGTTTGTCCGTTTGCAGGATTACTCCAAAAGTCAGAGATGGATTTCAATGAAATTTTTTGGAAGGGTGGAGTGTCGCACAATGAACAATCAACAATCTATTAGATTCTGGTTGCGATCCGGAATAACTCCGCTCAGCCTGTGCATTAACACCACAGGCTTTAAGACATGCACAGTGATGAAGGGTTCATGACGCGTCACCCTGCCTCCTTCCTTCTGCCTGGACAGAGAGAGAGCGGGGGGTGGAGGGAGTGGGGTGGGGGGGGACAACTGTAGATTCGGCGTTTTTTCACATTAAACTCTGTGAAATTAGAGTTGAGTTCGACCAAAGCACACTTGGTGATTGTTTGAAAGAGTAACAACGACGGTTTAGGTGAGTTTTATTTTGTTCCTGTCCAGTTTGAATGAAGTGTTTTACGCTGCTCCGCTGCGTACAGCTGATCTCAACATAAACAAAAATACACGTGGATGAAGGCGCAAGCTGCACGGAGAGGGGGTGTGGGGGCAATCGTACTCGGGCAGCTTGGCGGAGGTCTGCGCTCTCCGAGTGCCATTCTAGTATGGTTATGTGTTTGTGGCCATTTCCTTTTTCAATCTGTTGATTAAAAAAACAACAAAAAAAAACACTGATTTCTGCACAGTTATACTACCGTCCAGCTCACCTGTAGAGCAGCTGCCCCACTGGTGTTGGGTCGATTTTGGGTCCGGTGTACAAGCTTAAACCGGTTTGATTTTATGCCAACTGGTTGTCATTTGTCATTATAACACGTTCTGGCAAATTAAAAAGACATCAGCAACCTGTGCCGACAGCGTCACGGTGCCAAACCCAGCTTGTATTGCATAACAGAGTTTAACAGGGAAGGCAACAAATCCTGAAGCTTTTTCATGATCACAGGAGCCGTGGCACCAGGAACACAGTGTGTGGCGGCATTGAAGAAACGTACCCCTCTGATAATAGAATCAACAACTATTAATGTAGTAGGGGGAGAACAGCGGATAGAGGGATGCAGGCTGAGTAGCGTCAGGACAGGACGGGACATGCTCAGTGACGATGTTTCCAGCTGAGGAAAGATCCTCCTGTCAAATCAGACCTGTTATTCTGCTCCTGGCCACTAGTAGTCATGTGTTTCCCTGCCTCAGCCCATCACCTAACTCATTACTCCATGAGTTGTAGTAATAGTAGTAGTAGTACCAGGCTTTCTCCTGCATAGATCTGGTGCCAAAGGAAAATCAATAGTGACCAAAATGATAAGAACTGAGAATAATAATAGCAATTTAAATCCTCTCTGAATGTGTTTAACCCTCTGAGACCAACAATAGACCCGTTTTTGTCTTTTTTAGGGGGGCACAGGGGGTCTTTAGGGGGAGATAGCAGGTCAACAGTAGATGTCACATAGAAGTGGCGGCCCGCGGGCGACCCCCGGGACGACCCTGACTGACTTTACTGTCCATGAGAAGCAGGTAATTATCGATTATTGGTATTGGCTGAAAGAAATCCATATCGTGCATCCCTAAATATAATGCAACATATTTGGCCAATATGGAACAAAGCGCATCAAAACACAACATTATATAGCCAAATGCTTTGCGTCAATGTAAAGCCATATGTATGACAGCGTATGGAAAACCATACTATAAAATATGTGCATGCATCATATTTACCGCTCAGCGTACATTTCGAAACCAGAAAAAAGTATTCAAGAAATATTAGTTAAAATAATAACATAAAAAACGGTATTAAATAATAACATAAAAAGATCACTCAGAGAGGCTAGATTAGATGAGAACCAGCAGTTAGAGATATTAAAAGAGATGAAAAATAAATTAAAGGGGACCCATTATGCTTTTGTGAGTTTCCCCTTTCCTTTAGGGAGTTACTCTGCCCCACAGAAACACTGCTCCTGAACTGCCTGAAACGCCTCGCTTCAAGTCCCACCTTTTCTTCTGTAACTTGGTGATGTCACCAAGTAACACATTTTGTCTAGCGGCTGGTTAGGCATTCCCTCAAACAAAGCTAGTGTGAGTGAAGCTGGAGCGGAGTCCGAAGAGTTTGGTTCGGTTGACCAATCACAACAGAGGGCCAGATGACCAATCAGAGCAGACCGGGCTTTGCGGGGGAGGGAGCTCAAACAGAGCGTTTCAGACAGAGGGTGAGAAGAGGTGCTGCAGCACAGCTGGTATGAGAAAAATGAAGCGTTTTTTCAACATTAAAGCATGTAAACATGTTCTAATAGAAACTCAAAATACAAGTTACCACCTGAAAATAAGCTTAATAGGTCCTCTTTAATTCACAATATTCACAATATCTCAACTTTTTGATAAACGCAGGAAGAGTTTCCAATTTAGTGACAAAGTAATATGTATTATAATAATAAAGGTATTTGAAAGAACAACTTTGCTTACTTATGTGCCAGATCATTTAGTCATTTGCTGTTATTCATGGACAAACAATTTTTGCCTGTCCAGCTTACACCAACAATGACCACCTGAAAAGTTTGACAGTTAAAGAGCTGGGACATACTGTCCATACACCGAGGCTACTTTTTCTTTTCCAGCTAACATCTGTCTATTTTTCGATCTACTTTCCACATATTCAACTCGGCGGCAAATTCCACCCTCGCTTCCACTGCGTGAATGTTTTGACTGACTGAACCTACACAAGACCTGTAATTGAATTAATTAGAAAAAGTTACACAGAACAGAACATTTCCCAAATAATTTCCTTCTACTTTTCAAAGATTAGACTTTATAATGTGAGCTGGCATCTCACACCATTGTTATGTGATGCATAAATTCTCTCTAATCTAAGAGAGAATCTAAAGTCTCTAATAATTATACAAAGGATGGAATGATTCAGTACAATTTGGTAGAGTACATTAGAGCAACAAAGGTACACACAGTACATAAAATAAAACAACACGAAGGCAGCGGGTCTCTCTCTGAGACGTTTTAAGTGAATTTTTTGAAAACAAGTGTATCCTTGGAGAGCGTGGCACACCTCCAGCAGCACAGTAGGAGCTTCTGAGTTCGCCAAATATCAGTGTTTCACTTTTCATTGGCAATAATAGAAAGCTATAATAACATCAGGAACATTAACCTTGATATCCCCACAGATACTCGCAGCTCTGTTACAGATTGAGTGTAGCTGCTGCTCACTTTGCAGCACATCTCAAGTTCAGTTTGATGGTGTGTGGGACACATCTTGCTTCGAGGCATTTTACCTTGTTCTGTGGTTTGTAAGCACTTATGTCTTTCATACTGCCAGTTTCTCAGCTGAAATAGTACTGCAATACTTATGGATGCTGCAAGATATTGAGAACCTTTTGTCTTTAACAGCGACCAGGAACACATAGTTTGGCTGTTTTTTCGGGTATGCAAACAAACAGGCTACGTACGTTCCCGTGCAAGTCTTAGTGCTCAATTTGGATATAATATCTGATTCCAGCAGGGCTGTGCAATTAATTGAATTTCAATTACAATTTTGGCTTCCAACTAGGGATGCTAATTTCGAAAAGCCGATGCAGAAACATGGTTAAATCCATCATTTATCACCAGCTGCAGCGTATGCACAAAACAGACAACTGAGTCCCCGGTTCATCCATCCCGGAGAGTTTCTGTAGCAGCCACGCTGTTGCGTGTATTAGGTATTGACCACTTATCGACCTGGCCGATTATCGTTATTTTTTTTAACTGATAACCGATAAAATAAATTAATTTATAAAAGCGCTACTTTGGCTCCGATGCAGCCTCCTCTCTCTGTCAGCGCTCTCCACTCAGTCTCCACCGTGCAGTCTGGCTCAATGTCCCGCCGACAGCACTATCTGATTGGTTACCCGTCATCAGCCAATAGCCAATCAACACTAAAGGCTGCTGCTCCACAGACGGGCAGGGAAGAACACACAGACACAGACGGTGAGCGAGAGGAGCTGTATTCCCAAGGTAAGACGGAAGATATAAGTTGCAATAAATATCCCAATCCTCTATGCTGAAGTTGCAAAAACACCACAATCTTATGATCCATTTATATGCTGACAAGCGTGCCCGGTTTCCCAGTTACACCGCTGAAAATGTCCGAATAATGCACGTTGTTGCAGTGACATACAGTTAACTATAACAAGATAATGGTGTTTATTTATGTAGCGTTAGTTATATCTCTGAGTAATGTTGGTCACAGTGCAACTGAAATTTATTTTTAGCTGCTGATTTGCGAATGTAACATTGCTCGCCCGTATGACTTGGTGT